>JARYMX010000238.1:27500-30000 GCA_030169165.1 Centaurea solstitialis | reverse complement strand
GCGTGCCCGTTTCCTAGTGTCCCTGTCCCCGCAGCGTCCCCCCTCCCGATCGTCGCCCTTTTTTTTGACCGGGGCTTGGTTACCCTCCCGTTGGCCGGAAACCTCATGCTGGGGGGTTTCTCATGCAAGTTTCCCCGGGGGAAAACGAAATAGTTTGCTGGGTCATACAGGCCCAAGGCCCCCGAAGCCCCCCATCGGAAACCCAAGTTCCTGCCCGGATCTCCTAAAACAGTTCACGGGCACCCCAAAAATTTCACAAAACGGAGTCCTTTTTTTGGGGTACGAAATTACATCCCCCAAAACCCTCCGACAGTCCGCCCGGCCCCCCGGGAAAATCCCGACCCCGAAACCGGAATTTTGCCGGACCCTAATAATGTTCACGGAGACACGCAAATTTTTGTCCTAAAGGAGTCCGTTTGAGGGTTTCCAAGTTACCCTCAAAACCCCCCGCACGCCCAAAAACCCCGGGCCCCGGGAAAATCCCGGGCCCCAAAAAAAGGTTTTCCTGCCGGACCTCCTAAAAATTTTCACGGAGCAAACCCCGAAAAATTTTTTTCAAAAGGAGTCCGTTTGAGGGTTTCCAAAAAATTTTGGCCCAACCGTCGCGAAAAATCCAACGCCCCCGGGGGCCCCCCGACCCCCCCACCGAATTTTTGGCAGGGGTCTCCAACATATGTCCAAGGGACCTTTAAAGTTTTCCCCCAAAAGGGCCGTTTGTTGGGTTTTCAAAAAATTATGATAGTGAAAAACCCCCAATGTTTCTTCCTGCCCTTTGCTTTTTGTTCATGGGTATATGGGGGGGGGCCCTTGGGGCGCCCCCCCGACCGTGGCCCACAAACCCCCAGGTGGTGCAAAGGTTTGGCGCCCCTTGTCAAGCCCAGCAGCGGCCCCTTGCTAGATCGCCCGTTGCCCCGTAAGCGTCCCCCCTCCCCTGACCCTTCCCGTGCCAGGCCTGGTTTCCCGTATGGCTTCTTTTTCCTCGTCCTGGCTTGGTTTCCCCGTGCCAGGGGGGGCCCGGAATGTGCCTAGATGGCCCTTTTGCCCGCAAGGGGGCCCCCTCCCGTGTCGTCGCTGTTCCGTGCCTGGCCTGGGGTTTTCCCCCTGCCTGGCTTCCAGTCCTGTGCCATGGCCGGTCCCGTGCCAGGGGTCCTAGATGGCCCCCCGTTGCCGAAAGGTTTTCCCCGTCCGTGATTTTTGCCCTTTTTATCTTTTTTGGTTGGTTTCACGTCCCCTGGTTCGAGTACCTGTCCCCTGGGTTGGTTTCACCGTGCCATGGTTCGAGTCCCCGGTGGTTGGTTTTTTCCCCTGCCCTGGCCGGTCCCCCGTGCCCGGTTGGTTTCACCGTGCCAGGCGGTACCTTCCCCGGTTGGTTTACCGTGCCATGGCCGATTTTCCCGTGCCATGGTTGGTTTTTACCGTTCCGGCCCGGGGGTACCTGTGCCTGGCTTGGTTTCCCCGGCCATGGCCGGTACCTGTGCCAGGGCTTGGTTTCACCTTTGCCGGCCGAGTACCCGTGCTTGGCTTGGTTTCACGGCTGGCCGAGTACCCGTGCCTGGCTTGGTTTCCCCGTGCCATGGCCCGGGCCTCGTGCGGGGGTTGGTTTCCCGGGCCCCCTGGCCCAGTACCCGTGCCTGGCTTGGTTTCACCCTGCCTGGCGGTACTCGTGCCTTTGGGGCCGGGGGAAATCCCTTTTCCTTGGCTTGGTTTACCGTGCCTGGCCAGTAACTCGTGCCTTGGTTGGTTTCACCGGGGCCCGGGCCCCAGGCCGAGAAAATCGTGCCTTGGCTTGGTTTCAGTGCCGGCCGGCTCGTGCCTGGCTTTGGGTTTTACCGTGCCATGGCGGTTTTGGGGGTTTCCCGGCATGGCGAGCCTGTGCCTTGGCTTGGTTTCCGGCATGGCCGAGTATCTGCCTTGGCTTGGTTTTTTCCCCTGCCCAGCCTTTTTCCTGGTTGGCCCGTCCGGCCCCTGTTTCTGGTTGGTTTCCGTGCCGGGCGAGTACCTCGTGCCTTGTTGGTTTTTACCCGGGATGGCCGAGTACCTCTCCCCTTGCTTGGTTTTACCGGGGGGCCTGGGCCGGGTTTTCTCGTGCCCTTGGTTGGTTTTTTCCGGGCCCTGGCTTGGTTTTTGGTGCCTGGCGAGAAAATCGTGCCTTGGTTGGTTTTTTTTGCCATGGCCCCGGGCTCGTGCCTTGGCTTGGTTTCACGTGATTGGCCTATTTCTTTTCAGTCGTGGGTTTTTTGCCCGTGCTTCGGCTAGAAAGGCGTCCCCTTTAAAAAAAAAATTTAAATTGAAAATTTCATTTTTTCCCCTGTCATTAGCTTTTTGTTTAAAAGGGTTTTATGGGGGGTTTTTGTGTGTCTCAAGGGGCCACTGGCCCCGGGGTCATTTTTAGGGCGGGGCGGGATCAGTTGTAGTCGGTGGAATTCGTTCTTGGCGGGGAAAGTTGCTTTTGGTCGGGATTCGTTGCTAGTCGGTCGGAATTCGTTGTTGTGGGGGGGGT
>JARYMX010000238.1:17500-20000 GCA_030169165.1 Centaurea solstitialis | reverse complement strand
GGTGTGCCAAGCCAAACAGGCCATCCCTTGGGTTTGCCTTGGTCGGAGCAAGCCAAATTTTGGGCCATGCCTTGAGTCGGGACCGAGTGATAAGTCCAACGCCACCCCGACCCGGAAACCGATTTTTTCTGCCCGGATCCTCCTAGTAGATGCTCATGAAGCACCACGCAAAGTTTCGTCCAAGCGATTTTCCGTTTGGTTGGGTTTCCAAAAATTATGATAGATGGAAAAAACAATGTTTGTTCCGGGTCATTAGCTTTTTGTTCATAAGGTATATATAGGGGGGACCATGGGGTCTGTTCCCCCCCGACTGTGGCCAAGGAACCATAGGCCATGGCATGCTGAGGTCTAAGTCGCTCATTGGATCGCCTAGCATCCCAAAAGCCCGCAGCGTGCCCGTTGCCTAGATCGTCCCTCGTCGCCCGTACGCGTTGCCGTTTGCCTAGATGTCCCTCGTCGCCAGCACGCTTTGCCCGCCCCTTGTTTCGTGCCCATTTCTCGCACCGCGGCTTGGTTACCCTCCCCGTTGGCCGAGAATCCTCATGCTGGCTTGGTTTCATCATGCAAAGTTTCGCCGAAAAGAAGTACGTTTGCTGGGTCATACATGGCTCGAAGGGGCCATCCCGATACGCCCGACCTCGGAAACCGAAAGTTCCTGCCCGGATATCCTAATACTGTTCACGGAGCACCCGCAAAGTTTTTATCCAAACGGAGTCCGTTTGGTCGGGGTATCGAAACTTCATGCCTCAAAAAACCGTCCCGACACGTCCCGCCCCCGGCCCCGGTAAAATCCCACCCCGAAAACCGGAACTTTTTGCCCGGTCCTCCTTTAAACATGTTCACGGAGCACCCCGCAAAGTTTCGTCCTAAACGGAAATCCGTTTGAGCCGGTTTCCAAGTTACATGCCTCAAAAGCCGTCCCGACACGTCCAACCCGGGCCGGTAAAATCCCGACCCCGAAAAAAGGATTTTCCCGCCCGGATCCTCCTAATAATGTTCACGGAGCACCACGCAAAGTTTCGTTCAAAACGGAGTCCGTTTGGGGCCCGGTTTTCCAAATTTGGTCCGAACGTCGCGAAAAGTCCAACGCCGTCCCGGGGGCCTCCCCACCCCGCACACCGAATTTTCGGCATGGATCCTCCTAACATATGTCCAAGGGGGCACCCTGCAAAGTTTCGTCCCAACGGAGTCCGTTTGCTTGGGTTTTCAAAAATTATGATAGATGGAAAAAAACCAATGTTTTTCCTGTCACTTAGCTTTTTGTTCATAAGGGTATATAAGGGGGACCATTGGGTCTGCTCCCCCCGACCTGTGGCCGACCAAGCCATAGGCCCTGGTAGCATAAGGGTAGGACGTCCGCCTTGCATACCAAGCCCAGCACGCGTGCCCGTTGCCTAGGTCGTCCCTCGTTGCCCGTAAGCGTTGCCCCGTCCGTGACCCGTTCCTCGTGCCATGGCCTGGTTTTCACCGTGCCATGGCTTCGAGTACCTCGTGCCATGGCTTGGTTTCACCGTGCCATGGCCGAGTACCTCGTGCCTTGGCTTGGTTTCACCGGCATGGCCGAGTACCTCGTGCCTTGGCTTGGTTTCACCGTGCCATGGCCGAGTACCTCGTGCCATGGCTTGGTTTCACCGTGCCATGGCCGAGTACCTCGTGCCATGGCTTGGTTTCACCGTGCCATGGACCGAGTACCTCGTGCCTTGGCTTGGTTTCACCGAGCATGGCCGAGTACCTCGTGCCTTGGCTTGGTTTCACCGTGCCATGGCCGAGTACCTCGTGCCTTGGCTTGGTTTCCCGTGCCATGGCTTGGATTGGTACCATGGCGAGTAACTGTGCCTTGGCTTGGTTTCACCGTGCCATGGCCGAGTACCTCGTGCCTGGCTTGGTTTCACCGTGCCATGGCCGAGTACCTCGTGCCATGGCTTGGTTTCACCGTGCCATGGCGAGACTCGTGCCTTGGCTTGGTTTCTGCGTGCCATGGCCGAGTACCTCGTGCCTTGGCTTGGTTTCACCGTGCCATGGCCGAGTACCTCGTGCCTTGGCTTGGTTTCACCGTGCCATGGCCGGTTTCCGTGCATGCCGATACTCGTGCTTGGCTTGGTTTCACCGTGCCATGGCCGAGTACCTCGTGCCTTGGCTTGGTTTCACCGGCATGGCCGAGTACCTCGTGCCTTGGCTTGGTTTCACCGTGCCCTGGCCGAGTAACTCGTGCCTTGGCTTGGTTTCACCGTGCCATGGCTTGGTTTTTGCGTGCCATGGCCGAGTAACTCGTGCCTTGGCTTGGTTTCACCGTGCCATGGCCGAGTACCTCGTGCCTTGGCTTGGTTTCACCGTGCATTGGCCTAGTTTCGTCGCACGTCGTCGGGTTTTTTGCCCGTGCTTCGGCTAGATGGCGTGCCTATCTCAAAAATTATGATAGATGAAAATTTCAATGTTTCATCCTGTCACTTAGCTTTTTGTTCATAAGGTATATATAGGGGGGTGTAGTGTGTCTGCCAAG
>JARYMX010000237.1:0-42186 GCA_030169165.1 Centaurea solstitialis | reverse complement strand
TGCTTTCTGCATGCTCACTCAGCCTCATGTGCTTTTACATGAGACTTGGGTGGAACACTCACTGTATTACTAAGAGATTTGTCAAGAGAATTTCTTAGAAGTGTTCCTAGATCCATAGGATTGATTCTTAGATATTAGAAATGAGATAGCAAGAAGGAGCATCTAAAATCAAGAAACTTCTAGAGCTAGGAACATTATAGGTTCCACTAGATTATATCTAGAATGCACCTAAAACATCTGAATGTGACACGAATGTTTTACTCTATATCTGGCAATTCAACTCCCCTATAGAGCTTTAGAACATCATGGATTTTTTGGCGAGAATGCTTGATGGTGGCGAGAAGGCACAAATTGAGCATCAACTAGGCCCGCACAACACCATCCACGATTAGATGATGCAGATGAAAAACTTTGATCCCCCCCCCCCCCCCCAAAAAAAAAAAAAACAAAAAAAACAAAAAGATGGCAACAAACAAAAATTGGCCTACAACTGTGAGTTCCCTTTGCAGTAATCTAACTGTCTTGCTGAAGCAATGTGCTTTAGTCACAAACATTCTGCTAGAACAAACTTGTTGCAGCAAAAAGCTTCAGGCGTGACAGGTAGTTTTATCATGCATTTTCGACTTTGTAAGGACTCAAATCAATCTATTTCTTTTATGTTACTAGTTGTGTTTTATCAAATGTTGAAGGCTGATGATTTTCTAATTGTTTTATGGAACTGCTTTGCTTTACCTACACTCGGCGTTGGTTTTCTGTTGACTGGGCATAGGGTGGGCTTCTTGGGTTAAGATCGACTTCATGATAGTTTTGAACATTTATGATTTGACTATGATTCCTTTCGACTATATGGATGTTTGACCAGATCAATCGTGGTGAGGTAAAAGGTAAAGCTAAGAAGACATTACTGTTAGTTGTCGTGGTTATGGTTTAAGACAGTGGAAAGACTGCAGTTTATGATAAGTGTATCAAATGAGGTGATTTCCAGTGATGCTTTAGTAGGGAATTCGGGATTTATTAGAGACAATCTAGTGGTTTGGTTGCTTCACAGAGATCAAGGGTTCATTATACCTAGTACATACTGCTTCTACTCTTATTCTCAAACTTTGTAAGGTGAAACTTAATTTTATCAACACTTACCGCCCTCTAAGGAGCAGGCTATTCGTCATGCCACTGCAGCACTATCATGTAATCATAATAGTTGTTCACAGCCTTTTCTACTTCAACCAAAACATGTGTTTTATCCACATTATCTTCATGCACACCTTATCCAAGATTGTTAATAGCTCTCTCATGCCACATGGAGCATAGGATTCATAAAAGTACAAATCTTAATAGTTGAAGTCTGTTTATGTTTGATATGCCTACCTGTTCTAGTAACTACTTAAAAAATCACCACTGCTCAAATTGTTCAGTCTCTTTTTCCTACTTATTGCACTTCAAATGAACACAAAAGTGCCTACACAGAACATGAATGTCTGCACTGGCTTGATGGACCGATTAGAATTATTCCCATAACACACTATCCAAAACCATATCATCCAACCACTCCTCAAAAACAATGTAGAGAAATAAACAAGAAGCAATTAACCCTAGCAGATGACATACCTGGCATTTTGTCTCCATCAGAACCTTCTAGTACTTCGAGGTAGTGAACAAAAGATGGAACAACAACATCAAGCTTGCCATCACTGAGATTCAGAATAGCAACCACAAAGAAAATCAACATCAAAGCTGGAAATTTAGAAAACTAGGTAACCAACACTCCTACTTTTAGCATGGCAACCCTCCAACAATTAAATAAAACAATAGAAAAGGCATAAAGTCCTTGGAACTTCTATCCAAAATTAACCTATATATCCTTGAATGAGTAAGATAGCTTGAAATACTACATGAAGAGACCGGATGAAAACAGCTTTTTCCTAAACGGTGGTACCGCGAGGTTTAAAACTTCGGCTTTTTAGCAGCATGTGGGGCCTGGCCTGGCCTTTAGTTATTGAGTGATGGAACGCAGAAACATATACCAAAAAAATAGTAAAACAATATAGTTCATACTCTACATCAAGGAGACGGTTTCCAACTCTCTTTACCTGTTAATGTCAGCAATCAATGGTGTTGCATATATGCTAGAACTAACTTCCGTCTGCCATCTTAGTTCCAAATTCTGAGGGCATTGTTTATTCAATAATTCATCCTCAGCGCTGCCACAAAGAAAACAAAATGTTCATTATAGCACTAACTGTAAAAGATGTAAATGGTAAGACATAATTACCAAGGGCATTAAAATTGGAACACTTAAAAGTTCACCTATGTTAACTCCCTATCACACTGTCATTCTTCCCACCCTCGTAATATGTAGACAATAGACAAGAGCCAAAAACGGAAAATCCAGGGACAGAACATTACCAGCCTACCTGGTAACAGGAAAGGCTGCAGCTAAGTTTTCCTAGGAAACGGAATTTTGGGGGCATTCCAATTACTGTCATCCGTTAGAAGAATTTACGGTCATCTTGGTTGGTCTCGTTTTATTGAACAGTATGCTAACTAGGAAGGCATCAGAAAATCTAAAGATAAACTTCCTTGGTTCCAAAGAAACATAAGCAAAACATGGTTCACTTTAATTTTGGATGTAAAAACTAGTATGTATTATATGCAAAATTGTTCCAAATTTTCCCTCAGCTAGAACAAGAAAGCAATTCAAATTGTCTTATCTCTTATCATGTTAAATGATGTTAACCACTATCTATAAAATAAAATAAAAACTTTCAACTCCATTCCAATTTAAATACGAAAAATAACCCCTTTGACCCAATATCAAGGTGTAGCTCTTAAACAACTTCTATGACTTAGCATTTCCATAACCAACTAGAAAATGTCAATATAAGATTAGCAATCAAGTACCTTGGCATTGGCCTCCCTTCCCCCCTACCCCCAGATAGCAACCATGATGAAAAGCTATACAGTCACCTACTAGAAGCCCTAATAAGGAGCTGACAGATGAGTTACAATTAAGAGCAGCTTACTGCAATCCCCCTGTTTACATTATTCAAGTTCAATCACTTCACCAAATTGGAGCCATTAAGATCCAAGTCTAGCAACCTTACCAAATAACTCCCAAATCAGCAAATCCCATGGTAAGGATTGCTTCTAGGTCTTTACTCATAATTCAAAATTAATCAGAATCCGAAACACAAAGTAGCTGAATAATTACAAGAATTAAATCATCCATGCAAAAGAAGGGCGAAATTAATCAAAATTAAGAAGAAAGACTTACAAGTTAGGATAACCTAAGTTATCGTCAGTGGCCTCACGCTCACGAAACTTGTTCGTTTTTGCTTCCTCTCCTCCATGGATGAAAACGAATGAAATAGAAAAGAAGACAAGCAAAAGAAATAAAACCCTAATTTTCATGAAGAAATGCGACTGAGTCTTCTTTCTACTACAAGATCAGAAATCGTACAACAATGGTGGATCAAAGGTACATGTGAATAAACCCTAGTGAACAAAGATTTGGGGATGATCTGGGAAGGAGGAGGACAACAACTGTGTCTAATAAGACCTCAATTGGAGTCACAGAAGACCCTCTCTAATCACATCTTAATTCCATATATAATTTATTATATATAAATTAGAAATATAAGAGATCACGATAACAATCTCAGCCGCTCATCCGGTCAATAAAGACGGCTTCGACCGATCCTCCCTCTTAATAATCTCCACCCTCCCATTAATCGTGTCTATCTTCCATGAACACGTCCACTGTAATTGAAGATGAGTGGCTGAGATTGTTTCTCACGTTCTCTTAAATTGATATGTTTCTCTCATAAACCTTCCTCTGTTCTTTGCATTCAAAGCAAAATTTCCTAATTTTTCTTTCAATGGTATTTCTTTTGACAAATTTAAGAATTTATTATTGTCTTAAACCAACTATTTGGGATGGTTGAAATTTTATTGCTAAAATGTTTTTTCATGATATCGACCATATAATGATGCTCAAGTGGACATATGCTCGAACCAAGTTGAATAAGAAACCAAACAATAAATTTCTGACGGAGCTCGAGTTGCTCCTATCACTAGATAAATTGAGTGAGCTGAGTGAGTGAGAAAGAAAGAGAGAAGATTATGGAGATTTGAGCACATGTGCAATAGACCAAATATGATGGCATCGGTAAAGAGGTTAAAGAGTATAGCGGTGAGGGTGAGCACAAGGACGGTTTAGGTTAGCATTGGGCAATGGTAAACCCATTATTCGCTATGTGTTTCGACTCATTGGATAAGGGTACGAGTAAAGAAAATTTTATCCACTTATCTACTATCCGTTTACCCATAGTTTTAGTGGGTAGTGGGTATGGATAAGTGATTTTTCATTATCCATTAGTTACGAAATAACATATATAAATATATATATATATATAGAGAGAGTTACCTTCATTTGTGAACCATGTATTTTGTATTAACTTTGTGAACCTATTATCAACCAATCAAATTCAGTCTTTGAAGTTGGTTTTGTGTGGGCGGTTACCTGAATTAGGAATCATTAATTTCTTTTTTAAATTAGGAAATTAATCCTAGCCATTGATTATTTTGATCAAAGACTTAAATTAGTTAACAAAGTTAACACAAAATACATGGTTCACTAATAACTCAAAAATTATACATGTTTTGGTAGTTCTGTTTTTCACGGTTTTACCCCGTTTTGACCCATTTCTAGGATGTTTTACTCACGAAAGCTACTAAATCTGAGTTTTGTAGGATTTGGAGGCCATTGAACGGAAAAGTACGAAAAGAGGTGAAAAAGCATGAAAATTGTGCAAATTGGATCCAGAAGTACCTTCGCGTCCGCGAAGATTAAAGTCTCGCGCCGCGAGGTGGGTGAATTCTAGAAGATTCTTTCTTTTGCTCGTTTCGCGTTGGAGGTGAGAAGTTTAGCGCCACGAAGTTGATGAAGACCCTCTACGGAAGATTCCAGAATGAGCAGAAAAGGAAAGATAGGGCTTCGTAAGTGTTTCGCGCCGCGAGAGTGCAGCCTCGCGATCGCGAAGTGAGCCGTTCACAGCTTTATAAATACAAGCCTCCTCCCATTAATTCGGATCATCCAGAAATCAAATAGTCAATATTCTTTTAGAGTCAGTAGTAGTCATAAGTGAGGAAGAGAGTAGTTTTATGAGCTTTGAGCGTGAGCTGATTCTTACCCGGAGTTATTTATCCGGTGTTCGATCATCTCTTGTTACACGATCGGTATAATGTCTCTCTTTTTAGCTTTATTTTCTATTTTAGCTAAGTTTAGTGAGTAGTTTATTTTTAGTACTATTGTGGTTTGATGAACCTTGTTGGATGATGTTTTGGTTTTAATTTATAATTAGTTTGGTTTGGTTTATTGAATGTTTGTCTTTGATTCCGAAGTTAATGCTTTAACTGTGGCTACTTGAACTTGTTGGTTGGGTGTATCTGTTTTTCTGACAATAAAATAGGTAGACTCCGTTAGGTTAATCAACTTCCCTTACTTTTCACTGCGGTGACGCGGAGAGACGTGGTAAGTAGTTTACTTGGACTGAGAGTAGACTAAACAATAGGGTCCCACGACTTGGCATTAATTAGGGCGACTTTTACTAGACTGCTTGACAACCAGTCCCTGTAATTGGGCCGGGAGACCAACCTGGTTGATAATCTCAGATAAAACATGCTAGGGTGCCTTTGTCTTAAATTCTTACAATAACCAACTAAACTATACTTTTGGCTTAATTGAATCATCCACAAGGGGAATCTCCATAACCATAATAAGTACTATTGTGTCTCTTACTTGTTTAAACCTTCTTTATTTTAAGTTTTAGTTAAAGTTGTAGTCTTTTTAGTCTCTTTAGTTAATTAAACCATTTTCCATAAAAATTCCCTTTTTAGATTAATTAAACTTTTATAAGATTTACTTTGAATAACTTGACCGTTCCCAGTGGTAAGAACGATACCTGGACTTTCCTACACTATATTACTTGTGATCATGTACGCTTGCCTGTGAATGTGGTAATTGTGGTTAGGCGATTTTGAGGTTAAAACTTGGTTACGATATATATAATTTACCGCATCATTCACAAATGAAGGTAACCATGTATATATATATATATAGAGAGAGAGAGAGAGAGAGAAAAGTTCAAATGTGAACTACTTTTTGGTTGTGAACGTGAGGACAACCCAAATCACGCCACATGGCAATCTGAAAATTTTCCGACTTAGTGTTATTCATACTGAATAACGCTATCATTCAAACTGAATAAAGCGTTATTCAGTATGCATAAGGCTTAGTCGCACTCCGACGCGGGCGGTTTACCCGCGGGTCAAGGCTTATTCAGTCTGAATAACGCTTTATTCAGTATGAATAACACTAACCCGCGGATTTATTCAGACTGAATAAGCCTTGACCCGCGGATGTCAGATTGCCACGTGTCGCGCTCTGGGCAGTCCTCACGTTCACAACCAAAAGTGGTTCACATTTGAACCCACCCCTATATATATATATAGGTGAAAGTTCAAATACAAACCACTTTTTCATTGTGAATGTGAGGACAACCCAAAGCGCGACACGTGGCAACAAATTTTCTGACACGCGCAACTTTTCCCGCGACCTAGTGTTATTCAGTCTGAATAATAGTGTTATTCAGACTGAATAACACTAAGTCGCGGGCTTTTTGGTTACAAGTCGCGCGTGTCACTGAATTTTCGGCGACTTAGTGTTATTCATACTGAATAACGCTTTATTCAGTCTGAATAAAGCGTTATTCAGTATGAATAACACTAAGTCGCGAAAATTCAGAGTGACACGTGGCGCGCTCTCGGTTGTCCTCACGTTCACAACGAAAAAGTGGTTTGTATTTGAACCCACCCATATATATATATATGGAGAGATTCAAACAAGAACACTCTTGTTTTACAAAAATACAAGAACATTCGAGAGTCTCCAACTTATTCAACCATTATTATATTTAAAAGAAAAAGGTAAATAATTAAAGATAAGGTGATTTCACACACACACACACATATATAAAAAAAATCCAAAAAAGGTAAAAAAGCCGAAACCTTCGCACTATTTCCGTTGTGAAGGTTTGCATTATTTATTTGTAACCTTCACAGCATTTGAGCTATAAATGTTTCATTTTTTACCTTGTTTTGGATATTTTTTGCATCGAAAGTGATTTTTAGGTTTGCGTATTCGAGTTTTATTTACCTTCACGGTGTTTTATTGTGAAGTTTCATACGTTAGGTATTGGTCTCACGCGGTCTCATAGAAACAGTTTGGTCTCACCTGATCCTAAGTCTATATATAATATTAGTGAATTTATTATCTCTAAAATCATGTATATATAATATATATTCACCTAGCACAATTCTTGTATTTAGTTTCATAACATTCTTTTCAAATTTTGAATTCAATCAAGTAACTCCTTTGAGTTTAGTAGCAATTGGTGTACTTATTAGTTGCATATTAAGTTAAAAGATAAAGGTTAGTATGTTTCATTCAACTCCATATGATATAACCTTTCATTCTAGCTAAGCATGCCATATCTCATGGTCTTCTTTATCCATTGTTGGGTGTGGATTTATGGGGTCTGCATTCCACCATTAGTATGGTTGAGGGTACTACTACACTCAAAGGTATAGGCCGAGGACTTGGTCTTTAAAGATCAAGGATGGGGCCTTGGACTCTAGGGATTCCTTTTGTGGTTTAGCCAGTCGATCGTAACATCCATCTTGTCTATACCTTGTTGCTAATTATTGTTTTTCTCTGGATGTTGCTTTAGGTTGGAGGCTGCTTTGTGTAGTAGTGGAATTGATTCACTTTTTCCTGTTCAAGTGGCAGTTTGGCAAGAGACCATAGGGCCTGCTTCCTTTGCTAGAGACATTTGTGTGAATTCGCCTACTGGAAGCGGGAAAACCTTAGCCTACGCGCTCCCAATTGTACAAATCCTTTCGACTCGTGCTGTTAAATGTCTTCGAGCTCTAGTCGTTTGCCGACCCGTGATTTGGCTTTGCAGGTTAGACATATTGCTCTTTATAAGTAACAATGTAACATAACAGTTAATGGAAAATGATTCATTGTGGAAGTGCCGAAGTGGAGCTCTCTATCTTTCCCTTTTCAGTGCAAAGCTGCAAATTTTGTCGAGTGATTACTGCATGATGAATTTGTTCATGATATTTGTTTTCATAGATAGATTTACTTTAATATATGCATTCATTGTAGCCTATAATACTTAATTTATGGTGGTGTTTTAAAAAAAAGCTCTTAATTGTCATTTATGTGTGATTCGGTCAGACATACGACAATTGGCAACGGTTTGGAAGAACCGACGGTGGGGTACCCGATGGCACCCGCGGCGGTGTTCACCCCCTACCCGTCGGCTTGTGGGGTACCCGACGGCCTACCCGCCATCCACAGCGGATGGCGTAACAAAAGCAAGTATTTAATAAACGCTGCCTTAATGGGATCCCAAACTGGACCAACTCTTATAACCGGGTCCTGTAAACTGACCCGACCCGAATTATTTTTGGGTCCTACTTCCCATTTTCAATCGCCGTTCCTCCCTCCATATCATCATCCATTGAAGGGTTTATTGCTTCAAAGCTTCCATCGAAACCCTAACTAGGTATGTATCTATCTCTCTTTCCAAAACCGATTTTTATCTCTGTATGGATTTTGTCTCTGCATCTGCCTTATATGAACTTGTCATACAACATACAGACAGCTATATCCCCATACAGACAGGATCATCTCTGTAAGTTGTAATCATCATGGAGGAGGAAGAAGCAAGAGAGCAGAAGAAGATTGCCAGAAAGAAAGTAGCAGTGCTGCCATGGATGAGAAGTCTAGTTGATGTTGGTTCCCTTAACAAATGTCCCCTTACTCACCTTCCCTTTCTCCACCCAAGGTCTCTCATTCTCTTCTTATATTCTGCATTTTTTCAATCCTAATTTTGCAAATTGCTTTTCTTGTTCAATTCTTGTATTTAGTTTCATAACATTCTTTTCAAATTTTGAATTCAATCAAGTAACTCCTTTGAGTTTAGTATCAATTGGTGTACTTATTAGTTTCATATTAAGTTAAAAGATAAAGGTTAGTATGTTTCATTCAACTCCATATGATATAACCTTTCATTCTAGCTAAGCATGCCATATCTCATGGTCTTCTTTATCCATTGTTGGGTGTGGATTTATGGGGTCTGCATTCCACCATTAGTATGGTTGACGGTACTACACTCAAAGGTATAGGCCGAGGACTTGGTCTTTAAAGATCAAGGATGGGGCCTTAGACTCTAGGGATTCCTTTTGTGGTTTAGCCAGTCGATCGTAACATCCATCTTGTCTATACCTTGTTGCTAATTATTGTTTTTCTCTGGATGTTGCTTTAGGTTGGAGGCTGCTTTGTGTAGTAGTGGAATTGATTCACTTTTTCCTGTTCAAGTGGCAGTTTGGCAAGAGACCATAGGGCCTGCTTCCTTTGCTAGAGACATTTGTGTGAATTCGCCTACTGGAAGCTGGAAAACCTTAGCCTACGCGCTCCCAATTGTACAAATCCTTTCGACTCGTGCTGTTAAATGTCTTCAAGCTCTAGTCGTTTTGCCGACCCGTGATTTGGCTTTGCAGGTTAGACATATTGCTCTTTATAAGTAACAATGTAACATAACAGTTAATGGAAATGATTCATTGTGGAAGTGCCGAAGTGGAGCTCTCTATCTTTCCCTTTTCAGTGCAAAGCTGCAAATTTTGTCGAGTGATTACTGCATGATGAATTTGTTCATGATATTTGTTTTCATAGATAGATTTGCTTTAATATATGCATTCATTGTAGCCTATAATACTTAATTTATGGTGGTGTTTTAAAAAAAAGCTCTTAATTGTCATTTATGTGTGATTCGGTCAGACATACGACAATTCAGATCGTTTTTTCCCTCCTTTTCAGTGCCTCTTAATCGTTATTGTCCTCTGACATATTAATAGACAACGAAGCCACTTAATTACCTCTTATTCCATTTAGCACAATTCTTTCGATTTCAACATCTGTTTTATCCACCTTGAATTTGCAAAAATGCAAAGCACGAAAATTGTGGATCTGTGTGTTGGCTTTTCTAAAAATCTTGAATGGCTTAACTCGAGGCTTTGGTATGTGAGATATGTTTAAAACTATACCATCTTGCAAATTTGCTGGCATCCCTCTTTTGTTTCTTTTTATCTTTTTGTTCTGTCTTTCTATCATCGATCCTCACTTCAATCGACGTATTTAAGATGAATTTTTTAGGGATAAAAAAGACAATTATACATATTCAGATGTTTGTCAATGTACAAAAACAAACGGTCTTATTGATTCAGATTTCAGACTTTAGCATCACCTCTTAGATATCAGAAATGAAGCCAGAGTTCAGACTTCAACACCTCTTAAAAAAACACCACCGAAAATTAAGTTCTCCGGAAGATGGGAGGGATTAGAAGTACCGATTGCTTTTTCGATCATGCATATATGGGCTGGGAAGAAAAGCATGCTCTTAACCACTATCTGTTTCTCTTTCTTAATGCATTCAAGCCGGTGGTCCTTTGCTAATGTTTGCACTTTTCTTCAAATAATCACATGATTCTTAGTGCAGTCGAATCAAGTGTTTGTTAATATAAGCAAAAAAGGTGGCATTTAACATGATATGTGACCAACAACTCAACAAGTACAATAAGAAAAGTGGAAAGAAAAGTTATTTCATATGTTCATGTTTGATGGAGATTGTGTTATACTGTTGTTAATATGTTGTTTCATGAACGTGTATTCTTACGTTATTATTCTAGGTTAGGGATGTTTTTGCCACTATTGCACCTGCAGTGGGCTTATCTGTTGGTTTGGCAGTAGGCCAATCGTCAATAGCAGATGAAATCTCAATGCTAATCGGGAGACCAAAACCGGAGGCGGACATCTGTTATGATCCAGCCGAACATCATTCCACGGAGTTGCAAAGTGCCGTAGATATATTGGTGGCAACGCCTAGAAGGCTGATGGATCATATTAACAACACCAAGGGCTTTACACTTGAGCATCTCCGTTTTCTGGTAAGTTGTATTATCATATTTGTCATTTTTATGAGTTTGTATGTAATGATTAGATGGCATTTCTAGATATACTTTTGCATATGCTTAGAGTTTTTGTTTAGAAATTTATGGTGGTAATTTTGTAATTCAGGTAGTTGATGAAACTGATCGATTGCTCAAGGAAGCTTATCAGTCATGGCTTCCTACAGTGCTTCAGTGTACCAGTTCTAGCATCGAGGGTCCTTTTGCTTATGCCAACAATCCCATTCCTTCTACATTTGGTTCCTTGAAGGCTATAAGGAGAATGTAAGTGCCATTTTTCTGTTTTGCATTGTTGGGTCATCTTTTATTGGGTACACATGTGTGTATATATACATACAAAGAAAGGTTCAAATGAGAAATGATAAAAAAAATGAAATAGAGAAGTGATCTCAACCATTGATACGGTTGAGGTCAAAGTTAAAAAGTCAAAGATCGCATGGACGCGCATGATTGAGGGGCATTTTTGTAAATTTTACAAGGGTGTTGTTATATGGACCCCTTTAGCCTTTCATGCACTCACATAAAAGTAGACTCCCCTATACCGGGTCCCACCTGTACACTCACATAACTCTATCCATTTTTCTCATAGGGGGTCCATTTATAATTCCCCTTTTACAAATAGTCGACAAACAGGTTCATATATGAATCTATGTAATTCATATGCATGTTCATATATCCATCTTCATATATGGACGCGTTCGTAATTCGTATATGAATCTTGATATATGAATCTGTGTAATTCATATGAAGATTCATATATGGACTATTTATAAAATTTACGAAAATACCCCTCCGTGTCCTACAGCATGCGTGGGAAATTATCTCATGGTTCGCGGTCAAAGCCGCCTTTATTGACCAGATGAGTGGTGAAGATCACTTCTCTATTTCGTATTTTTTAGCACTTCTCATTTGAACCTAATACTATCAGTATATCTATATATACATATATTTGTGATGTCTTTTTTGCTTTAAAAGTTGTTGACACATCTTGGCATCATGTATAAAGGAGATTATATTGGGAAAAATGGAGTCCTAGTTTGATAAGTTCATCCATCAAAGGAGGTCATGAGGGAAATGGACCTTCCGAAAATTATATTTATTTCAATGGATAATTATAGAATTGGAAAATGCAGAGGCATATGTACTTTACAACAAAGCAGCTTTATAGTTTTTTTTTAATTGTGCTTAGAATTAACTAAATTATTGCAGAGGTGTAGAACGTGGCTTTAAGAGTAAACCATATCCAAGGCTGGTGAAGATGGTTCTATCTGCCACCTTAACCCAAGATCCAAGCAAACTTGCTCAACTTGATCTGCACCATCCATTGTTCTTGACTACTGGGCAGATACGATATCAGCTTCCGGAACATTTGGAGTCGTTCAAATTGGTATACTTTCATGACTTCCTAGATTTACATCATCTGTCACAAGTTATGTACCTGTGTGATGCAAGATTTTGTTGTGAAACTGAGGATGGAAAATAAATGCAGTTTCTTATAGAAAAGAAAATCCGGAATTTTACAAGCCGTGGTAGAAAACCCAAAAAATATATATTCACATTGCCGTACAATTGAAGATTTTTAAATACTCGCTTTTTGTTATAATCTGTTTGATTCAAAATTTTATTTCAGAACAAAATGTAATTTATTTTAGATTTTTAGTGATGAAGTATTTTAAAATATAAAGATAACGATGGAATGTTTTGTAGTATTAGTAACGATTAATGACTATCAATTTGTACTAGTTAGTTTATGAAGGTTTAAAAGGTCTGAAAAACTGTACTTGTGCAATAGTTACTTGTAAACTTAGAGTTTAAGGGATTATGCATTACTAGGGAGTATCTAATACTTAATAAGTTATTCTTGAGACTTTTATGTAAATGCTTTGTAATATATTAAAGATAAACATCATTACAATCTGTTAGAACTTCATACACAGATCGCCCTCTTGTGCACTGTGATTTATATATGTGAATATGTGATATATATTGTCAAAGTTGAAACACTCTTTATCTACTTTTAAACCGAAAAAGAAAGAGTATTGTAGTTAAGTCTTCACATTGTGATTATATATTGGCTTGGCGGTTTTTTCAACATGGACTTCAAAGACCATATGCTTTCTTCAATAACCTACTCACATATAACTTATAACATTATCTTGTTTTTATATACCAAATTTTCATTCTTCTATGAAGATATGTGAACCAAAGATGAAGCCTCTTTACCTGGTTGCCCTATTACAAAGTTTACAAGGGGAGAAGTGCATTGTTTTTACATCATCAGTTGAGTCAACTCACAGGCTATGCACTTTGCTTAAATTTTTCGGAGATTTGGGAATCAAGATCAAGGAGTATTCTGGTCATCAACACCAAACTGTGAGAAGGTGAGCTCCATTAATCTATATATTGCTCATTAATGAACATTTTTTATTCAAGAAAGTTTGAGTTATTTGTCTTTTATAACCTTTAGCTGTGTTCATTCCCTTAAATATGGAAAGATATGGCATGCCTTATATTCAGGGTAGATTTGTATGTATACGGAGTGGAGAAGCTGAATGGTTTATGAACTTATTCACTCAATTCTTTAAAAAATGCATAGATGCCCAAAACTTCAAACTTTGTCTTGGGTCTTTTTTCGATTATAATTCGGTCTAGTGAAATAGGGAGCTTGATTTATATTTCCCAATTTTTGGTGAATTTCCATAAATCTTGTGAGCGCATCTTATGGAAATGCTGCTTTCTATTGTGAAGGTAGGATCATTTATTTCCAAATTCGTCCTCATTTGTTTAAATAATTAATTGATTACTTCAAAACCTTTGCGTGTGTGTATCTGGTGAATCATTGAAACAAATGTATCTGGTGAAACTTTAAGGAAATTTACTAGAAAGGACACATACATAGTTCTAATGGAATTCGAGCATGAAGAAAAAAGGCCTCAAGCTATATTTTATAATTATATATTCTGTGTAAAATAATTTTAACTTTTGATGTAAAATATTTAACAAATTATATGATTTGATCAAAATATGATAAGAGTATAAAATAAAATTTTATTAACCAAAATGGTTGAAATAAGAAATTAAAAAGTGTAAAGGAAATTAATAGTGTTCCGCTAAAGAGCATTACTGTTCACTTCTCAAACTACTCTTCTGAATATAGAGTTGGATTGGAGATGAGGAATCTTTCTCTAAACTCAAAATTTGGAGTTTAGAGGATACATCATAGATGGCCGTGTGCGTTTGGTGCACTGGACAGGGTGGGACAGGACAGGACAGGACAGTCCTGTCCTGCGTTTGGCGCGTCCCAACCTTGGACTAAGTAGAACACAGTAGCACAAGACATGGGACAAGTGTGTCCACCCCCTTACCCATGGAACTAAGTGGAACAAGGAACTTAATGACCAAAATACCCCTAAAATAAGAAACCTAATTAAATATCCCTTCTTTTTTCTTCAACCGCTTTCTCCCAAACTCCATCTCCTCTTCGATTTCACGACCTCGGATCTACCTCCCTCTCCGGCGATGTCCGGCGACCTGCGGCTGTTACCTCCGGCGACCTCCGCCTCCCTCTACGACGATGTCCGGCGACCTGCTGCTGCTACCTCCAGCGACGTCCACCGTCCGGTGTCCTCCGCCTCCCTCTCCGACGATGTCCGGCGACCTGCGGCTGCTACCTCCGGCGACGTCCGGCGGCCTTCGCCTCCCTCACCGGCCATGTCCGGCGACCTGCGGCTGCTACCTCCGGCGACGTCCGACGTCCGGCGGCCTCCGCCTCCCTCTCCGGCGAGGTCCGGCGACCTGCGGCTGCTACCTCCGGCGACGTCCGACGTCCGGCGGCCTCCGCCTCCCTCTCCGGCGATGTCCGGCGACCTGCGGCTGCTACCTCCAGCGACGTCCAATGTCCGACGGCCTCCGCCTCCCTCTCCGGCGATGTCCGGCGACTTGCGACTGCTTCTTCCGGCGACAACTTATAGACTCTATCAATAAAACAGTATTATAAGGTTTTAAATTCTTTGTTATTATGCATTAAATTGATTGTTTATTAATAAAACAGTACACAGCTCATCAGGGGTAAACTGGTCATTTTAACATGTTCTGACTTGTCCTGTCCTATGTTGTTCTAGCTTACCAAACGCTGGACACCTGTCCTGTCCTGTTCTGTCCTGTCCTGTCCTGTTCTGTCCTGTCCCATCCCGTCTGCGTACCAAACGCACCATAAAGGCAAAGATTAAATAATCATAAAGGAACTAAATGTGTAATTGTTACATTTTTTAAGTAACTGAATGTCAATTCTACCCTTGATCATAAAGGAAAGTGATGAATTTCTCCATTCTCATAATTAAGGGTAGACTTGGAAGCTAGGCACTTACTTTTGAAAGCTGACACTTATTTTGGGACGAAGGGAGTAGTTTACAATATTGAGGTTAGATGTAAGTTTTTTTTGTGTAATCGAAGTCTTATGATGATGAAAGTCTCATATTGCAGCAAGACGTTGAGGGCATTCAGAGAAGGTGGAATACAAGTTGTTGTTTCGTCTGATGCAATGACTCGTGGAATGGATGTTGAAGGGGTTAGAAATGTAATTAACTACGATAAGCCTCCGTATATCAAGACATATATTCATCGTGTTGGTCGCACTGCGAGAGCAGGGAATTCTGGGCGCTGCTTCACCTTGTTACACGAAGATGAGGTACTCTTTGCATGAAAAAAACGTTGTCCCCGTCTTGTCCACCAATCATGCGAAAACACATCATTAGAGTGTGAATATAAACATGAATATAATAATTTTATATTAAATAAAATAATCATGTGCCTTTACATGACTGGTGGGATCAGAAGGGGACTTGGGATTTCGGGGAAATATGTATTCCTCTTTCTATACCTGAGTGTCATAAGATTCAGTTTTGACATTCAATTTGTGGCTTAATTTTCTTTGTTATAACTAAATTTTTATTCATATCCCTAGAAAGTAAAAACCCACTTGGGGAATTTTCTTGTGAAAAGGATGGTAAAGCGTTGCTGCATAAATCTTCTTTTTTCTCTACAAATGGACAACCATCTTTTCACATTGGTTTCATGCATGCTTTGGGTGACACTTGTATGCCTTTCAGGTCAAGGGGTTCAAGAAGCTTTTAAAGAAAGCTGACATTGACTCATGCCCTGCTCATATAGTTCCATCAGATTCAATAGAGTCCTTCCGGTCGATCTACGCTTCTGGTAATCTTCCTACCCTTATGTAGACTAAACGAGTAGAGCTGAATGCATTTGAGCTTTCATTCATTTAAGTATAAAACGCATCAAATTGTAACAAAGTTCTTTTAACCCATTTTGATCGGTAAGCTATTGAACTTGTAACATCTGATGACATGGATGTTACGTTTGTCTTCGGCCTCATCATAACCCTTTCGTAAATGGGTATCCATGTCATCAAAGGTCACAAGATCAGCAAGTTACCGATCAGAATGGGTATAAAAATAGAAAATTTTGAAACCTTGTTACATTGCTTGATGAAAAGAAAATATATTCTTCGATACCCTAAATAAGAACTAAACCAAAGTTTGTTGCATTTGATGTATTTTGAAAACTATGAACATATTTAGAACATGAATGTCGGTCACTTATCTGCACTTGCTAGTCAACTTCTTATGCTTATTCTCAACTCATTCACTCTGTCCCAAAGAAATTGTAACAGGTTCCATCAATGTTGCTTTATCTTTTAAAAATTTTCTAAACAAAATTTACATATTTTCACATTTTGCATTAAAGAATATTACGATATAAATTTGGTCCCAAAGGTTCCTTCTATTTTGACGGTCTTTAAGGCTATTTAAGACATTTGCCTATAGACCAACACATTTTCCCTAAATATATAACAGAACCTTTCTCTCTACGCCTTTTCCCTATAGACCAACACCTTTTCCCAATAGACCAACTTTCCAAAATGAAATTTTTTGTGATCTTTTGTGGATACAAATGCAAATAGTCGGCTGCTATAATTCTCTCTACGCATTTGGGCACTGGCAAGAAAGTAGATACTTGTAGTAAAACGAATTTTGATCAAAGTAGGAGTTATGAGTGGATGCTGTTTTGATTTGCAACCTTTTACTTTCTTGGCATTGAAACATATAAATCTTCTAACTTTCAGCATCTTTAAAAAATTTCTACTTTCATCTTTGATTCTTTAGTTTTTAACTTTGTGGGTATGTGTTAAAGACTTTTTCTTGTTGCCAAACCTCGTTATTTTTTGCCGTCACAGCTTTGGAGAAACTGAAAGAGAGTGTTGAAATGGAAGCATTCAAGAAGCGCAAGATAGGATTCAAGTCGAAGCGATGAATTATGCGATAGAATCTCGTATTTTTTTGGATCAAAATCTTAAATTTTGATTGTTGTAACATTAGTTGCAGCTTACCCAACTGCTTCAGTTTTGTAGTCCATAGAGGGAGAAATTTGGGTTGGTGTATACTTATTAGTGCAGGTAACATTTATTCGAATAGGTATATACACCTTTTGTTTTCATTACAATTCCTTCATGTGATTTGGTGTTTTCAACGGATTATATAATTTCTTTTAGCATGCTTGGTCTCTGTGATTGCATTTTTTTTTGGGTCCTTACTCCTTAATGCAACCACTGGAAGTTTGGACTACCTTCTTAAAAAATACTTGCACAAGGGAAATTTTGTTAATTTTTCATTATAGGAAATACTGTTTTCGGCAGCTAGAAATAGGATGAGATTGGGACCGGACTGGTTGGTAACGAAAATATTTGGGACTCAAAAATGGTATTTGTTGGGAACCGTAGGCACTAACGGTGCGCAGCGGATAACAAAAACGATTCCCAAATTGGACCCAACTTAAACCTTATCAGATACAATCAAAGCGGGGTTTGATGGTTTACCTTTATGCGATTGATTTCCGGAAAGCGAGCATGGGGTACACCGCTACTGACACCATGCGAGAGGGTTGCTAGACCACCGTGATTGATCGGAAAAATTCCGATCAATGTGTGAGAGAGAGAGAACCGTCGGCTGAGAGTGAGAGCGAGAGAGAGAGTAATTTCGTAGGAATGTTCAACTGATTATCAAAGCCCCTAACCCTTAATTTATAGGTTTATAAGGCAGTGATTTAATTTAATTAAAATTCCTTTTATAATTATCCTTTTAATCAATTCCTTAATTAATTAATTAATCAATTAATTAATTTACTAATTGATTAATACTAAATAATTATTAACTTATAATTATTTATTTCCCTCTATTCATTTAACTCTTTCACACAAATTCTCAAATAGGCGTGCAGCGGTGTGACCTACTAGTTTCTTATAACATTGGACACGGTAACCCTGTTACTGTCTCGCACATAATCCTAACAGACTCCCACTTGTGCTAGACATGTAACTATGCTGTTACCATTAGCCTAAGGAGGTCCCTAGCCAGACACTTAGGTTAACCAGGTTATAAGATCTCTTACATCCAGAGATACAATTCTTGGTTGAATTTGTACACAGGTTCATTCCTTTTACACACGATATTTCTAAAGTGATTTTAAGACATGGAGTGGAGGATTCATTTCTAAAAATCAAGTATTTCTTGACTCTGATTTCGATCGCCTGCAGTAATGGATATTACTAAATAACACTTGTTATTCTATCCGAGCGTGGCCACGCGTTTTCTGCCAATCTTAATCGTCAAGGGGCCCGGAAATATCTCTCTTTTAGTAAAGAGGTGCAAATCCCTTCTTGACTACCTGCATTTGGATCCACGGCTTCCGCTGCATCTAGTCACGTCCCGTATGGCCGCCCTGTTACGGTGCAGCGTTAAAACGCACTAAGAGTACAGTAGTCCTCATGTTCCCAAACCAAGTATCTCAGGTCTTAGGACAACCTATCTTCAAGTTAGTGCTTATGACTGGAGCTCCATGAAGCAGACTTGAAACTGGTCACTTCCAATACTCAAACACTCTGATGAGTATCTATAAATACTTGGTCACATCACTTGTGCTTTTACTCTTTACTTTGAATAAATCATCAAGTATTCATAATAGCGTTAAAATCCCTATCAAGATTCCCATCTCAATAAGTGGCTACGGAAATTTTAGATTTCATACAAAACTTTGTAAAATCATGGATACATTAAATATGCGAAAAATAGTTAATTTAAAACAATCATGAATGAAAACCTCCATTTATTTCCAACGCACTGTGAAATAATACTTTACATGATTACATTGTTTCAAAATTAAACTATAGTTAAAATTTAATAAACTAAAACTAGCTACTGGCGTCCAGGTACTGCATCCCAATGGAACTTGCATGCGCCTCATGCTTCACCCTTGCTAGTGGCTTTGTTAGCGGATCTGCGACATTTTCTTCTGTTGGAATCTTGCATATTCTTACATCTCCTCTTCCAATAATCTCTCGGATGAGGTGATATTTCCTGAGCACGTGCCTTGACTTGTGATGCTCTCTAGGTTCCTTTGCTTGCGCCACGGCTCCCGAGTTATCACAGAATATATCGATCGGTCTAGAGACACTGGCAACCACTCTGAGATCCGATAGAAAATTCCTTAGCTAGACAGCTTCCTTTGCCGCATCAGATGCTGCAATGTACTCTGCTTCTGTAGTTGAATCTGCAATCGTTTCCTGCTTCGAGCTCTTCCACGAGATTGCGCCTCCGTTCAAGGTAAAAACGTAACCCGACTGTGATCTAAAATCATCTCTGTCGGTCTGGAAACTAGCATCAGAATATCCTGTGATGCTAATTTCATCCTCAGATCCTCCAAAGACCAAGAACATGTCTTTCATTCTTCTCAGATACTTGAGAATGTTCTTGACAGCTACCCAGTCAGGTTCTCCTAGATTTTGTTGATATCTGCTCGTAACGCTTACTGAGTAAGCAACATCGGGCCTGGTACATAACATGGCATACATAATCGATCCAATTGCTGATGCATATGGAACCGATTTCATTTTGTCCTGTTCTTGACTAGAAACGGGACATTGTGTTATACTTAACACTATGCCATGTTGCATCGGGATAAATCCTTTCTTGGATTCATCCATCCTGAATCTTTTCAGGATTTTGTCAATGTATGTACTCTGGCTAAGTCCGATAAGCCGCTTAGATCTATTTTTGTAGATCTTTGTGCCAAGTATATAAGCGGCTTCTCCAAGGTCTTTCATCTGGTAACATTTGCTTAACCAACTCTTTACACTCTGTAAAGTTGGAACATCGTTTCCTATGAGTAGAATATCATCTACGTACAAGACCAAGAAGGTTACTATACTCCCATTGAACTTAGTGTAGACACATGGCTCGAACTCGCTTTTGGCGAAACCAAATTTTTTGATTCGCTCATCAAAGTGTAAGTTCCAGCTTCGAGATGCTTGCTTTAATCCGTAAATGGATTTTAGCAGTTTACACACCTTATTAAGATTCTTAGGATCTTCAAACCCTTCTGGTTGTTCCATATAGACGTCTTCTGTTAACTTTCCGTTCAGAAAGGCTGTCTTGACGTCCATTTGCCAGATCTCGTAGTTAAAGTACGCTGAAATGGCCATAAGAATCCTAATTGATTTTAGCATGGCCACTGGCGAAAAGGTTTCATCATAGTCTATACCATGAGTTTGTGTGAACCCTTTTGCAACCAGTCTGGCCTTGAAAGTGTGTACATTCCCATCCATGTCGGTTTTCTTCTTGAAAACCCATTTGCGTCCAACAGCTCTACAGTGTTGTGGCAAATCTGTCAACTCCCAAACTTGGTTGTCGTACATGGATTGCATCTCTGCCTTCATGGCTTCTAGCCATTGTTCAGACTCATTGCCTGACACAGCTTCTCCATAGGATGTTGGTTCATTTAAGTCTCCACTGTCCTGAGAAACTAGAAACCCAAGATACCTATCTGGTTCTTGTCTCACCCTACTGGATCTGCGAAGGTCCTGTGTTTGCACTTCCTCAATCGGTTCTGATTGAGGTTCAACATTCTCATGTTGAATTTCTGGCTCAACAATTGGTGTAGTGTTTTCTTCGTCTACTACCTGTAGATCTACATCCTTTCTTGTGACAACCGACCAAATTCGGCTCTTTGGTTAGCAGTTCGTGAAAGCACTCACTGGAGTGTATTTTAATAGAAACCTAGTTCTATATTTATATAGGAAGAAATAGGTTTGATTTTGTGAAAAATTTAGGCAAAAACCTAAAAATCCCGAAAACAGCCCGAAAAAGTCCGTACCGGCCCAAAGTCGCCCGAAAATCCTATAATGCCAAATTTTAAACCAACTTGTATAAATTATGATGATTTTTTATAAATAACAAAAATAAAACTGTTTTAAATAACCTAATTTCATGCTCGAAAAGTCGGTTTTGTCGAAAAAACTGTTGCGAACCCGACACTGCGTTTACATTTATCAGTATAAAACCTAGCTTATTTAACAAAAAAAAAGAAATAAAGAGGTGGGTGGGCCCTACCATGGCTGGCCACCACCCCCCTCCCCCTATCACCTCTCTGTCTCTTTTTCAAATGCTCATAATCATCTCCCATTTCCCAAACCATTTCATAATTTCATTTCAAATCTCATTCTCTCTCTCTCTATTTTCTCTTCTCTCTCTCTAAAACTTCAAGAAAATCAGCCATCATCCTCTCCAAAAATCTGAGTTTTGAAGTTTTGAACAAGGTTTTCAAAGCCTAAGTAGTTGCATCTTCAAGGTAAGAACGAAATGAGCAAAATAGCTTCGGATTTTAGCCCTTTTTGAGTGTTTTTCTTACTCTTTTTGAGGTTTAAACCTTCTTTGATGGTTGAATATCATTCTTGATGTTTGAGGATGAGAATGAACCTTAGAAATGTGTAAGAACATTCAAAGAAGGTGAAATTCTATGACTTCTCCTTATGAACACAAGATTTGAAGTAAAAATCCTATGTTTTGATGTTCTTGTTACTCTTTTTGGGGCTGAAATTTTCTATTATGTCATGCATGTGTTTTGATGATATCCAAGTGTATTTCTTCTACTCATTTAATATAAGTTAAGGGTTTTTAGTTTATCATCAAAGAAACCCCCAAATCTTGGTGATTTTATGTGCTTTTGGTGAATAAAGTTGATTGTGGAATCTGGACTGATGCTGATGGAACATTGCATGTGTGTTTGGACAGCCCAAAAAGGGGGTAAACGGATTCATTTTCATCTAAAAATTTTATGGTTCAATATTCTATGTGTTAGGGTTCAAACCCCACTGGAATCATTCAAAAATTCCATGTTTTGAGCCCTTAACCATGTTAAAACTTTTTAGTGTTCATCAAAACACGAGGTGTGACAGCTAAGATTTCAATGCGATAGGAGATAAACAACATCAACCATTCATATCAAAACATTTAAAGTTTACAAATTGTATTACAACCAACTGAAGTTCAACATTACAAACATAGCAAAATAAATAAAGTCTCGGTTGATGCCAACAAACGCACAAATTTAGCTTTTTCATTTACCTTCTGATTTCCTGAAAAGCATATTAAAACAAGCGTCAACTACGAGAGTTGGTGAGTTCACAGGTTTTCATATGCACAAAACAGTTTAAATGCAACAAATTTTTAGTGAACCTTTTTTATTCACTCAATTTTTCATAAACCAGTTATAGTGAACCTTTTTGTTCACTACCGATACTAGCCTGAACATTAGTGAACGTTTTTGCTCACTCCATTTCTAGCTTAGTATCAAAATGTGAGTAAATTTCCCGGGTTAAGTTAATCGCATGATATTTATTCTTTGAGTCACTAATCCTGCCATTTATGACATGTTACGCCCCTATTCTACCTCAGCGGTGGGACTAAATCCCACATGTGTAGAATTTTTTTCAATACAGTGCACCTAATCCTCGTAAGTTTAAGGTGGGTATGTCAACCAAATAGCGCTATCCACGTGTATTATAGGCCCATTGTTATGAGTTAATAGTAGTTACTGGGGACTTTTTCATTTTAGACTCACTATATCATGCCGCATAACATATCAAATTTAACTCACAATACATTTCATTTCGTAACATTTTCACAATTATTCACATTCATTTGTAAACATGCTTTTCACCCCAAAACACGTAAAAACGGTAAAAAGTGGGGCTGTGAATACTCACCTTGAGTAGCTTAGTGCTTTGAACAAGCGATAGTACGTGAATAATCCCGACTCCAAGTCTACTTATGCCCTATAACATACGTATTTGACGTAAGTCTTAATTCAACAGTCCGTATCTAGTCAAGTCATTACCGAAATCCTATTATAATGCCTTTACTTAATCTTATTAAGTTCAACTTAGTATAAAATAGGTTTTTGTTACTTTATACCATATCCAAACATATGGGAATTCTTGGAATTTGCAAAACAATCCTTTTTGAAGAAATCAGATTCTGGCAGATTTGTTTTCTTTCAAAAATGCTACCATTAAGCTTAGTTCCAAAAAGAGACAAGTTGTCAAAATTTTACCTACTGATATTGGGGGTGTTAACAACATTCCCACCAAATTTCATGATTTTTGAAGATGTTTAACATATTTTAGAAATTCTTGCAAAATCAGTGTGCATAAATCATTTTTGGAAATACAAGTCAGTGATGTTTGTACCCTAGAGATTTCATTTCTACACCAAAATTCAAATTTCAAAAGGGATATTCAAGATAAAACAAATATCTAACTAATGAAACAAGTTTCACACGATTTGGATGATTTTTGAGTGAGATATGACCTCATGAATCCATGCATGTGAATCTGCCATCCTTGGACAGATTGCACCACGAATTTCTTTTCATTGGTTAAATACTCAAAAATCCACCAAATCATGTGATATCAGATTCTTTGGAAAGCTAACTCACTGAACTTGAACTTAGAATCAAGAATCATGTATTTTAGTTAAGTTATCAAGGAGATATGCATGCATGAAGTTGATATAAAATTCTGACCAGAAGCTGATGAACACTAAAAAGTTTTAACATGGTTAAGGGCTCAAAACATGGAATTTTTGAATGATTCCAGTGGGGTTTGAACCCTAACACATAGAATATTGAACCATAAAATTTTAGATGAAAATGAATCCGTTTACCCCCTTTTTGGGCCGTCCAAACACACATGCGATGTTCCATCAGCATCAGTCCAGATTCCACATTCAACTTTATTCACCAAAAGCACATAAAATCACCAAGATTTGGGGGTTTCTTTGATGATAAACTAAAAACCCTTAACTTATATTAAATGAGTAGAAGAAATACACTTGGATATCATCAAAACACATGCATGACATAATAGAAAATTTCAGCCCCAAAAAGAGTAACAAGAACATCAAAACATAGGATTTTTACTTCAAATCTTGTGTTCATAAGGAGAAGTCATAGAATTTCACCTTCTTTGAATGTTCTTACACATTTCTAAGGTTCATTCTCATCCTCAAACATCAAGAATGATATTCAACCATCAAAGAGGGTTTAAACCTCAAAAAGAGTAAGAAAACACCCAAAAAGGGCTAAAATCCGAAGCTATTTTGCTCATTTCGTTCTTACCTTGAAGATGCAACTACTTAGGCTTTGAAAACCTTGTTCAAAACTTCAAAACTCAGATTTTTGGAGAGGATGATGGCTGATTTTCTTGAAGTTTTAGAGAGAGAGAGAGAGAAGAGAAAATAGAGAGAGAGAATGAGATTTGAAATGAAATTATGAAATGGTTTGGGAAATGGGAGATGATTATGAGCATTTGAAAAAGAGAGAGAGAGGGGTGATAGGGGAAGGGGGTGGTGGCCAGCCATGGTAGGGCCCACCCACTTCTTTATTTCTTTTTTTTTTTGTTAAATAAGCTAGGTTTTATACTGATAAATGTAAACGCAGTGTCGGGTTCGCAACAATTTTTCGACAAAACCGACTTTTCGAGCATGAAATTAGGTTATTTAAAACAGTTTTATTTTTGTTATTTATAAAAAATCATCATAATTTATACAAGTTGGTTTAAAATTTGGCATTATAGGATTGAGATTGTCACACCCCGCTAAAGCGGAAACACGAGATGTAACAGCTAAGTATTTCATAGCATTAGGTAATAGATAACAATAACCATAATGTCATTTCAAAAAGAAATTACAGTCCAAAATCACAAGCCATAGTTTCAAAGTCCAAAAGTAAAGTAAAGTTTAACACGATTTAGATTTCAAAAGTCTTGGATGTTGATGTCGTCATGCATATGCAAACTAAGCCATCACTTACTTTCTGGTTCCTGAAAAGCATATTTAAATACAAAGGTCAACTACAAAGAGTTGGTGAGTTTCACAAATTTTTGTATCAATACCGAGACAACTTTTATATAAAAAAAATGTGCATTGTAAAACATACGTTTATATCTCACTTCACTATGAGCGATTTCACAAGGAATAATGTACTCTATATTGTCTATGTACTGAGCCACTACAAAGCCTTCTGACAAACTACGCCCCTTAATTTCACGAACTACCTCAGCGGTGGTGTTTAAACCACATAGGTGGAACTTTTGTTATTAGTAATGTGCACCTCTACTCGTCAGTTAAAGGTGGGGTTGTCAAACCAAATAGCGCTATCCACAATTACCATTGGCTCTTAATGAGTTAATAGTAGTGTATCCTATTAGGGACTTTCAGTTTTGTAACTCAAACACATCAAATATGGTACATGTCTTAATGCTCATATAATTAAGTTCACGATTTATCAATTGATAACATAATTCAATCGAATATTTAATAGTAAACATGCTTTTCCCCCAAATAATAGTTAAATAAAACGGGGTTGTGAATACTCACCTTAAGATATGAAACGCGAAGTGGAAAAGTAACTTGGATCAACTCGAACGTCTATGAGAGCCCTATAGAAGACATTAAGTATATAAGTTATATACATTCCAAATTTAAAAACCTTTCTTTTAACCTTTTCAGACCTTTATTTTTTTATAGCTATAAATTGTGCCAAAACCCATTATTATAGCATCATATCTTTAAAAACAACTATCTTAAAGGCATTATATAAGATGTGTTTTAGGACTTAGTTAAGGCTAGTTTAACATGCTTTTCAGGAAATCAGAAGGTAAATGAAAAAGCTAAATTTGCGCGTTTGTTGGAATCAACTGAGACTTTATTTATTTTGCTATGTTTGTAATGTTGAACTTCAGTTGGTTGTAATACAATTTGTAAACTTTAAATGTTTTGATATGAATGGTTGATGTTGTTTATCTCCTATCGCATTGAAATCTTAGCTGTCACACCTCGTGTTTCCGCTTTAGCGGGGTGTTACATTTCTGGTGTTCCCAGAACTGAGAAACTTTTCTTCCAGAAATTTTCCATTTCGAGCAACAAAGACTTTGTTCTCTTCAGGGTTGTAGAAATAATATCCCACGGTGGTTCTGGGATATCCTACGAAGAAACACTTGTCGGATTTGGGTTTGAGTTTTTCTGAGGTGGGTCGTTTGACGTAAACCTCACAGCCCCAAATTCTTAGAAAAGATATGTTGGGTTTCTTACCCTTCCATAATTCATATGGAGTCTTTTCTACCGACTTTGTTGGCGCTCTGTTCAGTATGTGTGCTGCTGTTTCGAGCGCATGTCCCCAGAATGACATTGGCAGCGTAGAGTGACATATCATCGTTTTTACCATATCAAGTAAAGTACGATTTCTCCTTTCTGACACACCGTTCATCTGAGGTGTATACGGAGGTGTGAGTTGGGATACAATCCCACACTCCATCAGATGATTGTCAAACTCGTCACTAAGATATTCGCCTCCGCGATCCGACCGTAAAAACCTAATCTTTCTGCGAAGTTGATTCTATACTTCATTCTGAAATTCTCTGAATCTTTCAAAGCTTTCAGATTTATGTCTCATAAGATAGACATAACCATACCTACTGAAATCGTCAGTAAAGGTAATGAAGTACCGGTATCCTCCTCTTGCTACATGACTAAATGGTCCACACACATCTGTGTGAATTATTTCTAACAAGTCAGTAGCCCTTTCATTTTCTTTGTTGAAAGGTTGCTTTGTCATTTTGCCAGATAAACAAGACTCGCAATTATCAAAAGGTTTGTAATCGAAAGTTCCAAGAAAACCTCCTTTCAGGAGTAGTTCAACGCGTTTCTTGTTTATGTGGCCTAAATGACAATGCCAGAGGTAAGTTTGATCCTCAATGTCTTTGGATCGTTTACTTATATGATAGATTTCACTACTGTTGTCTTGTAGATTTACTGTATATAGACCATTCACGGGTGTTGCTTTAAAATAGAAAATATTATCTTTAAAGACAGAAATCATTTTATAATCATATTTATAATAAAATCCTTGGTCTACTAATAAATCAAAAGACAAAACATTCTTAATCATATTTGGAATATAATAACAATTATCCAGTTCCAAAACTAGACCCGAGGGTAAACTAAGACTATAAGATCCTACAGCTTCAGCTATCAGCGGAGTGCCTTCGCCAACTCGTAGGTTCGAACGGTCCTTCCTCAGAGTCTTTCTTCTAGTGAATCCCTGTAAATGATTACAAATGTGGTTACCACTGCCTGTATCAATTACCCATGATTCATAGGAAGTGATTAAGCAATCTATCATAAAGATACCTGGAGCATCGGGTAAACCGATCTCTATCTGGTCGATATTTATCGAGTGCTCGCAAATATCCTCGCTGCCGCACTCTGGGCAACTTAGATCTCCCAGCTCATCAATCACATCAGTGTCCATGAGATCTGCAGGTTCTGGTACTGGCTCTAGACTGGCCAGAATATCTTCATTAACTTTATCCACGTCTTTCTTTGGTTCCTTCATATAGGCACTAGCTGTGTCTTGAATCTCTTTCGTGAGGGAAAACCACATGAGGTACACTAGCTCTTCCTGAGTCATCTTGTACCCCAAATGCGATAAACATTTAAAGAGCCTTCTCATTTCAATAAGATGGTCTTTAACTGACTGACCACTTTTCAGCTTCAGTGAATAGATCTCTTGCATGATCAGAAGTTTTCCTGTGTGCTTATAAAGACCTAACTGGTTCTCTATATCTTTCACAACCTGGTAACATGATTTAACTCTTAAATCTCCCGTGAACTCGGGTGATGTTGAGAAAATCAGAATGGACATTACATCCTATTCATCTTCCAGATATTTAAAGTACCGAGTAAAATCCCTCTCGGGAGAATTACTCTCTGGTCGTGAAACAGGTTTTTCCAGAACATACAGCTTACCCTGTGTACGCAAGATATTATCAAGGTGCATTTTCCAAACTGGAAAATTTTGGCCTGTAAGCTTCCATTTTGAGTTGATGAGTCTTAGGGATTCCTCAGGGGTATAAAACGGAATTACAGATTTTGACATCTACAAATTAAGAACAAATTCCAAATTTAGTTTATAATTATATAAATTCTAATAAATTATTACCCTTAAAATAAATTTATTAGACTAGAATTCATATTTCACATGTGTCGGGAAGCATGTGATCATGTCAAACCGACTCATGCGATTTATGGTAGGTAGAACTATACCAATCGTATTTTAATTCGAAAATAGGACTTCTAGATCGTCGGGACATCAGATATATAATCCGTGCATATTTAGTCCCTCTAGTGCATTTTGGCCTGGTACCACCCAGTGAATAAACAATTACCAAAATAGACTGCACCACCCGGGACCTGGACAAACTCTGGCCGGTACCACCCGGAGACAATTCGCAGAGTTTTATCACCCTCTAGTTTTGGTTTGAACACGGGCGTTCATAGTGTGTGCACTTACAACGCCCTATGTACCTTACACCGGAGGTGCCCCTAAAGTGGGTTGCACTTACTAATCTATGATTTGAACAAGGGTCAAAAATGCCAGTTTTCAAAAACTTTGAATCCAAATACAATCTGGATTTGTATCCAATTTTACCTTTCTAAAAGCATTTAAAACGTTTATATCTAAAAATTACGTAACTAAAACAACCACGCAATTATAACTGATAAATATAAACAACCACGCATCAGAACATGTCATAGTCAAAAACCCTTTAACTATTGTCGTTTTGTGAGCCAACACAAAACGACGGTCTTTATTCCTAAGGGACAAGTCTTCTCGGTGCTCCCACCGGCTCCAAGCTCCATGGCTGTCTCCTTGGCTCCGTCTTCGGGTTTCTTCGGTTATTTTATTTATATATATATAAATACATTACAAAAACGGGTTGTAAATGGTACGCAGGCCTCCCGTAACCAACAATAATAAAAGAAACATATAAAAGCACACAACCACGGGTCAAAAAGGGTTTGACTATGACTTAAAATTAAAACCTCAACTAGATTTTAATTATAAACTATTAATTTAAAAAAATGATAAATTAATTTTATCCAGAAAGATTTTTAAAAATTATCTGGTTCTTACTCTGAAGCTTGTTTGGAAACCGATCTCACACGGGACCCGTTAATGATAACACTTTGAAAAACGTTATCGTTTCCAAATCTGGCATCAATGGTGACAATCGAGACCACCACAATCGATACCGATCCGGATCCAAACATCAACCGACCATCGCTGATCCTCCGCTGGTGGTTGTTTTCTTAATCACCGCCGACCCCCACCATTGATCCGCCTAGCGGTCGTCGATCGGTGGTAGGAATTCGCCGGTGACAGCAACGGTACGAACACCGCCACCGTCGCCGTCCGGTGAAACAAAAACAGCCACCGTCACCGCTTGCTATTGCGGTACGGCGATCAAACAATCAACCACCACCATCTAACATGTCGCCGGCGACGACAACAGCGGCTTATGCCACCACTGCCGCCGCTTGGAACCATCGATTGATGGCAGCGGCTTCACGCCACCACCATAGTCGCGACGACGGCAACCAGCTGGCCACCATCGCCGCTTCGGTGACTCCACAAAGCGATCGACGACGACAGTGGCTATCGCCACCGCCGCCGCTCGTTTTTCCGGCGTTGTTAAAACGAAAACACCATTATCACCACCTCATTAATCGTTTGCGGTGATGATTTCAAACGACGGCAGCAGCAGTAACGTCTGCCACCACCGCCGTTGCCCATCCTCCGGCGCCATTACCACCACTGCCAATCGATGGCGGCAATAGCCACCACCGCTGGCTGGTGGTTGTTTTACCAAGCAATCGCCACCACCACTGATCGCTGTGGTGTGGCTTTTGCCTTCAATTGACGCCTCGATCACCGCCACCACCACGTACGGTGGTGTGGCAGTTTTGTTGTTGATCGATACCACCACCACCACTAATCGGTGGTGCGGTGGTTGTGGTTGTTTTGTGAGGGCAGCCGGGGACCACCACTGCCTGTGGTGGAGCCGGTTGGTGGTTTACGGTGGTCTTGGTGGGACGGATGGCTAACTGCCACCGTTCCACCACCGATTAGGTTTTTAACGAAAAATTCAATTTTTGTAATTATTCAAACATAAAAACGAATTTTAATAAACCTAATTTAACAGATAAACCTGATCTGTAGGTTTAAGAAGTGGCTCTGATACCACTGTTGGGAACCGTAGGCACTAACGGTGCACAGCGGATAACAAAAACGATTCCCAAATTGGACCCAACTTAAACCTTATCAGATACAATCAAAGCGGGGTTTGATGGTTTACCTTTATGCGATTGATTTCCGGAAAGCGAGCAGGGGGTACACCGCTACTGACACCACGCGAGAGGGTTGCTAGACCACCGTGATTGATCGAAAAAATTCCGATCAATGTGTGAGAGAGAGAGAGAGAGAGAGAGAACCGTCGGCTGAGAGAGAGAGCGAGAGAGAGAGAGTAATTTCGTAGGAATGTTCAACTGATTATCAAAGCCCTAACCCTTAATTTATAGGTTTAGATAAGGCAGTGATTTAATTTAATTAAAATTCCTTTTATAATTATCCTTTTAATCAATTCCTTAATTAATTAATTAATCAATTAATTAATTTACTAATTGATTAATACTAAATAATTATTAACTTATAATTATTTATTTCCCTCTATTCATTTAACTCTTTCACACAAATTCTCAAATAGGCGTGCAGCGGTGTGACCTACTAGTGTCTTATAACATTGGACACGGTAACCCTGTTACTGTCTCGCACATAATCCTAACAGTATTGAAAGCCGAATTGTATGTACCGCTTTTTTTCCGGGACGGGAAAATGAGTACTAGGACACTTGAAGAGTAAATTTTTTAAAATGTATCAAATGTGTATCAAAATTAATCACAAACCAAAATAGCTTGATATTGTTTCAAATGTATTATAAAACCAATACCGACTCCTTAATCTTGATGTGTATGTAGGGGGTCCATTTTTTTTGATGGTGGTAAATTTTTTGAGACAAAAATAGATAGTTATGAAAAAAGTTCGGGTAGTTTAGGAGATGATACATTTGATTAAGAAAAGATAAACTTTATGTAGAAGATACGTATTAGTCAAAGAATTAAAAAAAACATTGTCTTTTAAAAAGTCGGTTTGATTTTTGTGTTTTCAGGAAAGTCCGAGTACCGAATACCGAAATACTAAATACCGATTTCGAGGATTATTTGGAACCGAAAATAAAACCGGTTTGGTTTGGTCCCAATTATGTTTGTAAAAACGGTCCTTAATACTCATCCCTACCTATGAATGAATATGTAATAACCAAGATTTCTTTTTGATCGGTTAAGTTATCTCATGTTCAGTTGACCTAGATGTAAGAATTTTAGAAATGAGGGGCCAATGGTGTCACTTTCTTAAACGTGTTAATTGGTGGACTTATACCATTTTGGGTATGGGCTTGGCCTTAAGCCCATGGTATTTAAGGCTTAAACCTAGAGGTGCACACGACCGGATTTTTATCCGATCCGAATCGGATTTATACTAAACCGGTTTTTTCCGGATTTGTCAGAAGCCGGTTTTGTTAGAAACCGGTTCAGATTTCAATCGGTTTTTTCGAAAAATCCATATCTGATGGAACTGGTTTCGGGTCGGATTGAAACCGAATATTTTTTAACCGGATTTATACTAAACCGGTCCTCTATTGGGTCTTTGTTTTGGGCTACAAAATTCTGAAAATTCAATTGAAATCTAATCTTAATTGGTGTGCGCCATGATATTTTTTTTAAATTGGGCTCGACGAATTACATATGGAATGATGGATCACGATGGAAGTTGTAATAACCAAGATTTCTGGATGGAGTTAAATAAGTTAAGTTTTGGTCAAATGACCTTTTTGTGAGAATATGAAGATTTTTGGGCTAAATGTGTTATTTCTGAAAAGTTTTTAATGGTATGGGCTTATACCATTTTAGGTATGGGCTTGGCCCAAAACCCTAGGTATTTAAACCTTAAACCCTAATTCTTAGCCATTTTTGGGAAAATTTTGTTAAGTGTGTGTTAGTGTGTGTGTTAGAAGGGAACTTGAAGCCATTTCACCATTTCAAGGTCGGGAAATCATCACTAAGGTAAGATTTGATGCTCGATAAGTGTAGGATTGTTAATAAAAGGGTGTATAATTGCTATGGGATTAGTTTGGGTACAATTGGATCGAGTTAAAATCGATTTTTGATCGATTTAAGGCTAATTTCGGAACTGTCAGCGTTTTCCGAATCAGAATTCATGTTTTCCGAATCGGAAATCATGATTTCCGAATCGGAAATCACACTTTCCGAATCGGAAATGATAATTTCCGAATCAGGAAATTGTGACGTCTTTGAAGTGTTTTGTTACGTTATGCCTTTCCCGGATTGGAAACCTATGTTTTCCGAATCGGGAAATGGGCTAGTCAAACCGTCACTTTGACCTCGTTTCCTTTTGAGTTCGGAAATTGATTGGATGTTTTCCGAATCGGAAATTACCATTTTCCGAATAGGAAATGGTGGTTTTCCGAATCGGAAATTGTAAGTCGGGAATTTTGCCTTTCCGAGTCGGGTTTTGGAGGACTGCGTCTGTAAGGATTAGTTCTTCGGAGAGATTTTTCTATAGTGACCTGACCCCTTAGAAATAAAATTTTTCGAGGGGCGCTCCCCCGTGCTAAGTTTGCCTAGGGATGTCTTAGTTAGAGGTGTGCGTAAACGCGGTTATTAATGCCTTAAATCTTGTACAGGCTCGTTAGGCGAGGGCTATAGCAAGACTGTAAGAAATTGCCCAGGTGAGTTCCCTTGCCTGATTTGAATGGGATAAACTGTTTTGAACTGGATTTTAATTGCCCATTCTATTTGATAAATGATTTTGACGTACGAACTGCTTTATGAAATATGATAACGTGACATAAGTGTTGATTACATTTAAAGCATGCTTAAAATGGTAATGACTTGATAATTTGACTGATGTGTTGCATTATGGACACTGGGTACCTTGGAACCTCGCGTTCCTTGGGAGTTTACCATTTGGTCTGATCCGCCACTTGGGGGTACCTCGGGACTACGTCCCTTGGGAGTTATTGTCAGGCGACCTGGACTGGGCCTGGGCTGTGTTTTCTTTGTCCGCACACATTCAGTGGTTTTGATTTGAATTACGGCCAGCGGGTCGGAACTGTTTTATTTACTGTTTGGGGAATTCACTAGACCTTATGGTCTAACCCTCGCTTTCCAAATTATTTTCTTTCTTAATTGTTACAGGAGTATCCCGAGGGAGAGAGAAGGGCAAGGATAAGGTCTGATGTCTAGATAGAGTCGGCCTTGGTTTTTCTCCTTTCTACGCACTCTAGATACCTAAAATTATTATCTCAGCCGTGGAGGGTTGTTCCACGTGCATTATTAGACACGTTTCCTTTTGATTAAGTACTATATATATATATATTTCCGTTGCGTTAGATCACTGAGATTGTTACTGTTATTGTTATTATATCTGTTGGGATTCGGGGTGTTACAGAAGTGTCTTGGATTTTTTTTTTTCAATTGAAATATAATCTGAATTAGAGTATTAGACTTACCGACTTTGACTTAGTTGGACACTTGGACTTTCAGGTCCATAAAATTTGGGCTCCAATTCACAATGATCTATCATTACTCAATACTCATTACTCATTAGGCCCTAATCTATCAGTAATCAGACTATCATTAGGATTTTAAGCCCAACAGCAGTAAGCCCACATAGACATTACCGGTTTGATTTGAAACTGGTTCGGTTTGAAACCGATTATCCGGTCAAACCAGATTGGATCCAATCCGGTTTGAAAAAATCCGATCCGGTTTGAAAAAAAGTTGGTTTTTATAAAATCGGATTCGGATAGTTTTTGCGCAAAATCGGATAACCGAATTTTCTGTGCACCTCTACTTAAACCCTACGTTTATACCATTTTTGGGAATCTCATTAGAGTGTGTGTAGTGTGTTTTTGAGAAGCATTCATCATCTTCATCATCTTCACCATCTTCATCATCTTCATCATCTTCATCATCACCCAAGGTAAGAATCGTCATTTTTATGCTTTAAATTTATTAAGGATTGAGTATTGGAATGATTAAGGTTGATTAGAATGGTTTTAGAATCAATTCCACTGATTTTTAGGCCTTTTAGAGTGGATTTTCGAACCTGCTGCTGCGTTTTTACGTTTCCCCGAGTCGGACTAGTTGAATTTCCCGAGTCGGGATTATCGTTCCCTGAGTCGGGATTCTGCTTTCCCGAGTCGGATTTCGACTCTCCTCAAGAGCAGATTAAGTGTTCCCCGAGTCGGGATAGTGCAAATTCCGAGTCGGACTTTGAGTATTCCGGGTCGGATTTTGGGGGATTTCGACTTTAGGGTTAGTTTTCGGATAGGAATTTCCATAGTGATTTATTCCCATAGAAATAAAAATTTTTCTAGGGGTGTCATAGTTAGTGGGTTCTATTAAGCGCAAATCATTAATACCTTAGAACACTTACAGATTCATTAGGCGGAGTAGCTGGGAGTATGGTGAGATAGACTCAGGTGAGTTCCTTTACCCAAGAGTTTTTACAAACTAAACTGAGCTAAATGTTTTGCTTATGCTTGATGAGAACTGATACTGTGAAATTTAGCTGCTAAACTGATGATCATCTTTATTATGCATGCTTGTTGAAATGTTTTGGGGTTGTACTGTGAGCAATGGGTACCAAGGGACTGTACATCCCTTGGGAGTGAGCATGGTGTGGAGGCACGAACTCTGTTCGTCACTCCCTTAATTGAGCATCCAGGGGAGCCTGTCACTCGGGTTACTATCAAGACCTGGGAGGGAGGTCTGGGGTAGCCTAGTTAGTCACCGGGTGACATGTACTTTGCTCATAGTGCAACTCGAATTTATCTGTTGAGAATGATTTCTGTTTGGCCAGCGGGCCGTTAACTCTGTTTAAACTGTTTCTTGAGGGAATTCACTAGACCTTACGGTCTAACCCCCGTTTTCAAATTCTAAAATATTTTCAGGCAAGGATCGTGCGGAAAAAGGGAAAGAGAAGGTGAGAGTCTAGAACAGTGACGATAGTTTATTTCCAAGTACTTCAGTATTAGAATCTCAGCTGTGGAGGGATGTTCCGTATGCGCACTTTACTATCTTAATTTGATTTAGAACTTTATGTTATCCGCGGTTTAGACACTGGGAGTTATTTATTTAATTATTTATTTATGCTTTATTATCGTCTTGGAGTTTGGGGTGTTACAGAATACAATAACTTATGGAATGATATGTGATTATGATAGTTTTTAGGAAGCGTTACAAAATGAGTATTGCCAATGGCCGTTTCATTTGATGCATGGCTGTACATTAAAGCATCTCCGAAAGTTATTTCACAAGATCTTTAAGATGAAGAAAAAATAGATCAAAATTTTCAAATTAACTAACAATTTCTTCATTTTAGAAATTCTAACATTAATTATATAATATTTAATAAATTTAATGTCCCATAAGCTTCCAAAATTTAATTGATTGGAACAACCTAAATTTGCAAATTTTTATCTGAAGTAAAAAAAAAAGATAAAGCTTTCAAAAATATTCAGTTTCATAGAATTTGTTTGAAATGATGTTACGTTTAGGATGCTTTTGGGAGATTATTGAGGGAGAACATACATGCTCATTGAAGGTTCATAAGAAAAACCGTCAACAAGTAGCATCACGGGAGTATGTCATATGATCACCCGAAAATCATAATGAAAAAAAGAGTATCAAAATCGTAATAAGTTCTTTAACAAAACTGTAAGCTTATTGACATACCATAATTGTAGCCTTAGTTGCAAATCCAAACCCTAACCGGGGGTTTGGACATAAAGCAAAGCTACTCGATGCATTACTTTTATTTTATGTGGATTGATGATAGAATGTACGGAGTTGCCGCTAGAGGTTGAATAATCACTTGAGAATCTAATGACTTTTAATATGATATTCGGCTTAATCGTTTGAGTTAGTATATAAGAGTTTCTATGCTAATTGTAATTTCTTTTCCCAGTAATTATAGCAAAAATTGCTTTATATAGTATTGCCTCCGAACCATCAATGTACAAAATTTAAATGGTAACTTTATAACTTTATTAATTTTCGTAACTCTCTTCGTATCAATTTGTAACACTTTTTTCATATGATTTTCAAGATAATGTTTTCTTAAAATATTTTCAAAACGTTGGTTGACCAATTTTGTTTTTTCAATTGGTAAGCAAGACATAATGCGATAATGATATAATAAAAACTTGTCTAATGTTTGATGCAACATTATATAAGACAATACTGAGAGACAAAAATGCAAATTTTTCTTGTGCAACCAAAATATTTGGAACAAAAAATCAAAACAAGATTTGTTAACTAAGGGTAAGAGTAAATTATGGATTTGGTCCCTAAGGTAAGTCAAAATTTTTTTTGATTTGGTTCTTTATCTTTATTTATTACAAAAACCCGTCCACCTATGATATTTTTACGTATTTGGTCCCTCAAGCTAAAGTCGTCATCCAACTTTTCCGTTAAATTTGCCTTTTTTAACATATAAACATATACAATATAGAGTAAATTGTGAGAATGTGTGGAAACCCGTGATTAGGGTTGCGTATATTGATAACTATATATAGACAAAGATGTTACAAAGGGGTCCCTAAACTATACAATATTTAACACACCCCCGTAGTTTGATCAGGGGGAACACGAATGTTCAAACTATCTCTAAAATCAAGAAACAAACTAGAAGGTAGACCATTTGTAAAAATATCTGCATACTGATAAGCAGATGGAACATGCAAAACACGCACATGACTAATCGCAACACGCTCCCTAACAAAATGTAAGTCAATTTCCACATGCTTGGTTCTCTGGTGCTGAACAAGGTTAGATGCTAGATACATGGCACTGACATTATCACAAAAGACAACAGTGGCACGAGAGAGAGGACAAGACAACTCGAGCAGGAGATTTCGTAGCCAGGCAGCTTCAGCAACTACATTGGCTATCCCCCGGTACTTGGCCTCGGCACTTGAGCGAGAAACAACATGCTGACGTTTAGAGGACCAAGAGACGAGATTGTCACCCAAATAGACACAAAACTCTGAAGTGGACCAACGAGTATTAGGACACCCGGCCCAGTCGGCATCCGAATAAGCAACCAAGCGATCAACGACTGACGCTTTGATGTGAAGACCATGAGACAGGGTACCTTTTAAATACCGTAAGATGTGTTTAAGCGCATTTAGATGCGGAAGACGCGGGTCATGCATAAAGAGACAGACCTGTTGAACGGCATAGGCAATATCAGGACGGGTAAACGTCAAGTACTGCAAGGCACCAACAAGACTTCGATATAAGGTAGGATCAGAAACAGGTAGGGATGTCAACGGGGCGGGTTTGGGGCGGGGATTGGTCCCCCCGTCCCCGTCCCCGTTTAAAAAAACCATCCCCGTCCCCGCCTAAAAACCCGCGGGGATTTAAACGGGGATCCCCATCGGGTAATCGGGGAAACCCGCGGGGAAACGGGTATCCCCGTTTAGTATAAACGGTTAATTAATGGGTTTCACCGCGGGATCCCCGTCATCATTTAAACTTTACCACAAATCCACAAGTCTCGGAAAACGATATACTAAACTACATAACATTCTCGAATCCATTCTCTAAACATATTCGAATGAAAATTAAAGTCCTAAAGTTGAAATGCATCCAAATTAGTAACAATTTAGCTATATATATATATAGTTTAAATGCATCCAAAATATTAACAGTTGAGATGTTAAAATATATATGACCAAACATAAAAACCATTTAGCTATATATAATATATTGTCTACTAAACAATCATAAAATAAAAATAATTTTAGGGATATAATCGAGAATATATTCGGGGAAATATTCGGGGATATAATCGGGTAATCGGGTCGGGGATTGGTCCCCCCGTCCCCGTTTAAAATAAGCGGGTTTTCCCCATCCCCGTCCCCGTCCCCGTTTATCGTCCCCAAACCCACCCCATTTATTTCGGGTTTCGGGTTTCCCCGTCGGATTCGGATTTTTTTGCCATCCCTAGAAACAGGCTCACCATCAACAGCGAGCTTTGTTATGTGCATCAGGCCTTCAACATAAGCAACTCTTTTGAACGTAGTTACTCCGTTGGTCAGGGTGCCATAACCTCGTGTTTGGCCTTTACCGTTTCCACCAAAGGTCACTGTAGGACCTCTTTCGTCACGGTAGTCAGAGAGGACAGATTTTGAACCAGTCATATGTCGTGAGCATCCACTGTCCAGGTACCAGATGCCCTTATCCTGTAAAAAAAATATAGAGTTTAAGTTTTTCTTGGTACCCATAGGACTATGGATCCAGAGTTATCAGTAGGAATGGTGGAGTCAGTGTCAGCTTTAACTGTTTTGACAGTTTTCGTGGCTGGAGTCTTGACTGAAGGAACAGTCTTAACAACCTTCTTTCCTTTGACTGAGTTACCAGTCTTAGGATTTTTCTTTACCTTAGCTGATTTTTCAGCTTTGGTAGCATCAGGACACTTGCTCGCAATATGGTCATTTAATCCACAGTGATAACATTTGCGATAAAGAAAGTGTTTTGTGGGGTCCAGGAAGTCTTTGAACTTCAGATGAGCAGGACCAGTACCAAGTACTCATTTAGCATTGGACAGAGGAGGAATAGGTTTCTTCTCCTTGGTCTTTTGCTTCAGGTCTATCTTCAGTCTAGGAGCAGGATTTTGAGAAAAAGATTTTATTCCTGAGACTGAAGGTCCACCACCTAGAACTTTGCTATTCTTAGGTTTAGTGGTCTTGGTCTTTGAAGGTAGAACAGTTTTGGACTTTTCCTCAACTGTTTTCTTTTTGCTCTTAGGAGCACCTTCAGTGTGTGTGTTAGAGGAAGAAGGGATGTTTTCAGGAGCATTAGGATCAGGGATAGAGGAGACAAACATTTCAAATTTAAGCATGGAACGATCAGGTCTAGGACATCCACTAGTGAATCCAAGACCCTTTTTGTTGTTAATATTTCTCCCTCAGGCTAATATTTCATCAACCTTCTCAGAGGCGTCACTCCATCCTTTGATGGTGACTTTTTCAGCATTAAGTTCAGCCAGGGCTCTTTCTTTGGCAGCAAGAGCCCTTTCTCTCAATACAAAGGGTTTGATTTACAGAGACCTGATCCTTATAATTTTCTTCCAGAATGGTAAGATGTTTTATTTTTTCATGACACTCTTTGAGTTGATCACGAAGATCAATATTCATTTTCTCAGCAGAGGTCTTACCATTCAGGGCTTTATAGAGATCAAGGGTCAGAAGATCCAATTGAGTTATGCTTTCAAGAGGAACAACAGGAGTAGGTACCTGACTGGTAGATTCAGTCGCAGAGGTGGAAGCTTCAGGAGCTTGAGTAGGAGCCTCTTCAGGGACCTCTTCTATCTTAGCCATAAGAGCTAAGGTAGGTTCCTCAATAATGGCCATCAGTGCCACAGAAGTAGTATCTTCCTCATCAGAGGAGACATCATCCCAATCGTAGTCTTCTGCGATGAGACCTTTACCTTTGCGCTGAGATTTCATCTTCTTATACTTCTCTTTCAGCCTTAGGTATTTGGGAGTCTTGGAGGAAGATTTGGTAGAAGAAGGAGCAAACTGATTTTTCTTGTACCTGCAATCATTAGCAAAGTGTCCTTTGCCCTGACAATTATAGCAGGTAGCAGTAGCCTTGTTAACAGATTCTGTTTTAGGCTTGTCAGTAAGAGAGAGAGGTTTCCTTCTTTGGAAGTTGCCCTTTTTGGCAAACTTTTTGAAAGAGCGAGTAAGTAGAGCAAGAGATTCATTAAAGTCAGAATCTTCTAACATGTCAGAATCAGAAGTTTCTATTTCAGTGATTGTCACTGAAGAAGAGGAAGGAGCAGCAGCAGGAACTGAATCAGAGACCAAAGCTAGAGAAGTGCTTTTGGAATCTTTAGTATCTCTTATGAGATTCTTTTTCAGTTTCTTCTGTTGTTCACGGTTTAGAAGAATACCGTACAACTCACTTAGTGTGAGTGTCTTTATGTCTTTGGACATAGTTAAACAGGAGGTGTAAGTTTCCCAATGTTCAGGAAGAGCTTCCATGAACTTGGTAACTACCTCAGAGTTAGGATAGATAGTACCGATAGTCTTCAAGTCGATCAGGAGACAGTTGAATCTCTGATGGATTTGTGAGAAAGTTTCATCCTTCTGATGAATGAAGCTTTCATACTGGCGAACCAAGAAGATCTTTCTTGATTCCATGAGGACTGCAGTACCTTCGTATTGGACACAGAGAGTGTTCCAAATTTCTTTAGCAGAGCGAAGGTGGCAGACAGAGTGAAAGATGTCATCAGGGAGTGACATGGCAATGCGAGACCTAGCCTTGGTGTCAATATTGACAAGGCGTCTATCTTCCTCATTCCAGTCAGTCACTGGCTTCACCAGTTCCCTGGCGGGTATAGCAGGTTGGCCATTGGCACCAGGAAAGGCATGGACAGTCTGTGTGGGCACATGTGGTCCATTTTCAAGAAAGAATGGAATCTGGGGATCAGAACCAAATAGAGAGTTCCATCCTGGTTTTCCAAAGAGCAAAGTTGTCTTTGTTAAACCTAGGAGGTTTTCCAGAGGAGCCGGTATCAAAGTAGTTATCCTTAGCTTGAAGAGCCATGGATTAAAGAGAGAGGATCACAAGATTTTTCTAAGAGAAGAAGAGAGCTTGTATCTACTCTGATACCACTTGTTGGTCCCGAGGGGGTGACCTTCAAGTAAGGATAGTGTATGAGATTATAGAAGGGGGGGGGGGTTTGAATATAATCACACCAAATTTTCACTTTTAAATTCTTTGTTGTATTAACAATATGAATTTACAGATTGTTGCGGAAATAGAAAAGACACAAGTCTAAACTAAACAATCTAAGTTTCTTTCACTATGCACTCAAGTGAGAAGACTAGAGAAGGTAGAAAATAGAGGGATAAAGAAAGAAAGGATTTGGATAGTAAGATAGGTGAAGAAGAAGTATGGAGAACTTCCCTTCAAGTCCTATTTATATCCCATGCATTAAATGCATGCAGACACACTTTTGTGTACGTGTCACATTCTAAGTGGTCCTATGTACTATTTACTATAAACAAATATCCTTTGCATGGTGTGCAAAAGAGGGTTCAAGTAAACAGTTGCCTTGAGGTCTGATAAGTACGGAGGAACAGAAAAGAGACTGTCCTTATGTACTTTTTGTTGGGTTTTTGTGGGTTTCCTCAGGTCAATCTGACTCGAGGATTATCATGGATCACGAAACCTCACTGGTTCGATGAATCCATAGGTTTAATATCTAAACTGATAAAAGCCTATGTGATAAAAAACACATTGATTTGATCTTTATGCGGAAGCGATAAAGTTAAAAACCCTAAAAAACACTTATTGATCTTAATCGTTTTAGTTCAATCAATTCTAATAGTTTAGATGGTTTACCTGGATTGCTTGAGAATTGATCCACCCGTAAACGACCTACGAATTGTTCCTCTAGCTGAACTGAAACCCGAAATCTGAGAAACCGAAACTGGAATCCGAGAGAGGGAGGGAGATCGGCGCCGGTGGGAGAGAGAGGGAGAAAGAAACTGAAAAACTGATTTTTGAGTTGATTCAATAATTTTTCCTTAAACCTATAAGGCTTATTTATATGGAGGAAAAATACAGTTTGAACAAGATCCAGTTTCCTTATTATAATTATCTCAATCTTTTCCCTTTTATTACT
>JARYMX010000236.1:0-42659 GCA_030169165.1 Centaurea solstitialis | reverse complement strand
TGCCACTAAAACCTAGTTGTTGGAAAGGGGAAAAAGGGTTTCCCTTTAAGTTCTTTTGGCCATTATTGGTGCAATGCCAATGCTTTCTTCAATCACCATCCCCCTTTTTTCACTTCCTTTCACCAGGTCGGAAGGAATTCATATCTTCTTCAAATCAGATGATCTCCCAATGAGTTTTGTCTTCTTCAAGATAAGGGAAAAGGACGGTATACTTTTCTGTTTTTCTTCTGGGGTACCAGTATTTAAAGCCCCTCACTTGGGTTTAAACGGAACCCAATTTGCGTTTCTTAAAATGGGAAAGAAAACTTCGATTCGCCTGATGAGTTGATGGGGATATGGAGTAGGGGTTTTTAAGGGCCCCGGGGTCTTGATTTTTGCAGAATATGAAGGTATCTTCAAGAATTCTATTGACTTTTGAAGGTGGCAAAAACAATTATTCTTTTCATTGTATGTTTTGTTGATTTAGGTTTTATTTTTTTAATGGTTTATGATTGATAAGTTAGATTTCTCATTGGGGTTATTGGATTGACTTGGCAAAATTCCTCTGGACTCTTTGGTTCTTCAGGTGTGAGGTTTTTTTTTCATTTTTTTTTCCACTTTTTCCTACTACAAAGGGGGATTCCTCAGGGATGTGGAATTTCAGGTATATTTTCACGGTCCATTCCGGGGGGCCCTCCCATATTTTTTTTTCCAAAGGGGTTTTGCTTGGGGGAAAAAGTCTAAAAACTGTTTTCCCCATTGGGAAAAGTCCCTCTAAAGAAAAACTGGGGGTCGGTGTCAACTCGTTTCCCAAAGGCTTCTTTTGTTCATGATTAAAGATTTTGTGATCTAAACCCATTTAAAAATATCAGGTATTTGGTGTGAAAAACACAAGATTGTGAAAATCTTGAAATGATTCAGTTCTGAAGGGTTTGGGGGTCCAATCAGGTTAGGTTCAATCTGAAGGTTGGAAAACGGGATAATATGAGACATAAAAACGGGGTTAGGTATTTTTTAAAAAATGACTTAAGAAATATGGAAAACTTTAGTCTGAACTAAACTCGAACCCAAAACCCAAGTCTGAGCGAGCCCCGGTACCCAAACCCTTTAGTCTGGGCAGAGATTTCACCGAAAGAACACAAGGGGATAAAGAGAAATGGAGGCTCTGATACAATTGTAGGTTCCCAAATCAATCAATCAAAACATTTAAATCTCTATGATGTAAATGCTAGGACATGACCAAGAAAATTTTTCCCATAAAAGGGTTTTAAGAGAAAGGAAAGTACAAATGGGGAATTTCAACCTATTTTACAAACTCAAATGGACTAGGTTTTAAAAATGGAGGGGCCCTAAACAAGGGCCCAAACCAAAATTTACATAAAAAAAACAAATTTTAAAGAAATTTGTAAAATTGACACAAACAGATTTCTAACAAATTTAATCATCCCCCAAATTTTTTCTTATTGACTTCTTAGACAAATATTTGATTCCCTTTTCTATCGATGTTTATACAAAAAAGTGGTTGAGATTTAAACAAAAAGAAAAAAATTGTTACAAAATTTTAAAAGTTTATAACAATGGGTTTCAAAATTTTCCCAAAGGAAAAAATTTCAAAAAAATTATGTTCTCAAAAGGGCCCCGCTGTCAAGTTGTGAATTGGTTCGACTTCATGTTTTTAATTTTTATTGACTTTCCATAGTTATTTATTTGCCTCTAACCAATTAATAAAAATATTTACGGGTGTCGCAGGCTCGAAAGAATGCTATGAAAACCCAACGCTAACCTTGCATTTGCAAAAGGGACCCCTTTAAATTTTTGGCCATCGGCAAAAACCCAACAGCCCTTACTTTTCAAGGGGTCTTAAAGGGGTTTTTAAAATTAAATCAAAGTTTTTTTTAGTACAAGTTAAAAATTTATCAAAAACCCACCGGTAATGTCTTATTTACCTGACATAATTTTTGGGGCCTTTTGGGATTATCTAAACGTAAAGGGGCATTCCAAACTCTATGGGAAAATTGGGGTATAATATTCATGGATTTTTAAACTTAAGAAAAAAATTAATGACAAAGGGAATAATGCTAACCCGTTATCGTTGAAATATGGGGTTGAGAAAGTTATCCATAGAAATGAAAACAATGGTAAAAAATTTTATAAAAATTTTATATTGGGTTTTTCGTTTCGAGTTACTGAGGGAAAATGTATAAAAAATTTTAGTTTCGATCAGAACCTTGTCAAGTGTAAATTTGGTTTTGGTTTTGTTTTGTTAATTTTATTAACATTCACCTTTAGACCGTTAAAAAGGTCATAGTTTTTAGCTGTCTCGTAAAACAATTATAAAAAGGGGAAAAAAAACATCCATAATTACGGCCCAATCCATAGTAGTTTCTTTAAATTTTTCGATGGATTTTTTAAATTTTTTAAAAAATATTTTGAAAAACCAAATAATCTTTTCCGTAGGACCAGGTTACGGTTACAATATGCCCGCATAGCTCGATTGAATGCGATGACAAGTTAAAAAACCCCTAGGTTGTTTTGTTAAAAAAGAGTCTCTTTTTAAGAAAAGTCTAAACCCAACGACCCCCAAAATTCAAAAATTTTTTGAACGGCTTTTAAAAAAAATCTAAAAGTTTCTTTTAAAAAATTTAAAAATTTTGTAAAAATCCTCCACAAATGTTTTAGTTTTTCCGAAAAAATTTGGTGGCTTTTAGGTTAATCTAAAATGATATTTATTAAAATGAAAGATTTGTCTACAAACTCAATCTGGAATTTGGGGAAAATTTCAAGTATTTTTTAAACTTCCCAAAAAGGGCTAACTTCTCAAATTTATCGATTTAGTCAACCTAAAAAACCCCTGATACTTTAAAATAAATTGTTTATTACCCTTTTTATAGAATTTTTTCGAATGTTTTTTTGCACTTTAGTAAATACATTTTTATTCAAAGGTTTTTTTCAATAAATGTGCAAAAGTTAATACAAAAAAAAGGTTATGTAAAAAGTCTCCTACAAATTTATTAGCCCTACAAAAACTTTATAAAATTTGACAACATATTTTACATTGATGGATAGTTAAATATTTATTAACTTAATCCGAAAGACATTTAAGTATGTGACTCTTAAAATTTTTGGGGTTTTTAAAAGTAATAATAATTTAAATTTAGATTCTTTTTTGAATATTAAAGTGGGTCCCTGATAAGTTAGCCGGGGAAAAGAAAAAAAAAAGTGATTTTCTTTAATTCTTATTTTATGCATGCACAAAAATATCTTTTAAAAAAGAATAAATGATATTAATTAATTAGGGGAAAAAAACCCCTTTCTTTTTTCCCTTCTAGACACAATTTAAACCTTTTTTTCTTTTCGATTTTCTACATCGAGCAAACTTTAAAATTTAAAATTTTTTCATGGCTCCCATCAAGGAGCTAAAACCTTCCGGGGTCCCCCCCGTTCCCCCACACTTTCGTCGCCCCCCATCCCAACTCCAAAACCCCCATCACCCTCACCACCAAGTCCTTTCTTTTTACACCTAATTTCGGCCAAAGGTGGACCTCCTCTCAGTACTACTGTTTTGCCCAACATAAACTCCAACTGGACCCAACTGAAGTCCTTCAATAGGAACCAAACCCAAAATACGAGAGAAGACCGTTTTGGTACAAGATCAAAAAAAAAACCAAAAAAAAGTGGGCTACTACAAATTACCCAAAATAAGAAAAAACCCAAGGGGTTTAGAAACATCAAGAAGGAAGAGAATCTTGGAATAAAAATTAAAACCAATTAATGAAAAAGGAAACATTTAAAAAGGTAAGGGCCATAAAATTTAAATTTAATTTTGTTTTTGGGAAAATATTTTGACAAGGGAATAATTATAATTTTGTTTTTACATTTATGGAGGGGTTTTTGTTCTCTCGGTGTGATGTTTTATGTGATAGTTTATATTTACTTTATTATGGAGGTTTATGATTTTTTTCTCGTGTGTTTTTTTGATGGAAATTTAAAGTTTTTGATGTTTTATTAGGTTTTTATATGTAAAACTTTTCCCCAATATTAAAAAATTTAGAGATTTACAAGTATCATGTTTTTTAGGGGTGATGGAAAAGGGATCCCGAATTTCGATTTTAGCCATCCCCTTTAACGGGTTGGGTTTATAAGAGTAGGATTGGCAACATGTACAAATATGTAGTGACAGACACGGGTTTTAAAATTTGTTTTTAAAGAATTACTCTTTTAATTCAAGTGGTTTTACTTATTTATCTTTATTATAACAATTCCGTCCCAATCACGGGGGGAATATCCGTCACAATTAGTACAAAATATTGTGGCCTACCACGCTAACAACAACAAAAAATTTTGCCTTTGCTAATGTTTCCCCTGATCCCCATTTTCTAAAAAATTTAAACTACCAATAGTTTAAAATCAATAAATCTGGAATTCGGGATAATTAAATGGTGATATTGTTTACTTCTTATCCCCCTATACAAGCATTCAAAAATCTTATAAAATAAAAGCATTTACAATTTTTGATATATGGGGGTCACAGGGGACCACAAAACATTTTTTAAGATTTACGAGTATCATGTTATTTAGGGGGGGGTAAAAGAGTGTATGTTCCAAAATAAACCTATTAAAACCAATGATCTAAAATGATTAGCAAAAGGTGCAAGTCTATAAGATATGACAGAACATGAGAAAGTAGAACTTTTACGTATGCTTCAAAAAAAAAAAAGCTGACTTTCTTAATTCATATTTTTTGCATGTACCCAAAAACAAATATACTTTTTTTATAAATAATGAATGCTTTTGAAATTTAATTAGGGGAGGAAAACCCCTTCTGGATCTCTTTTAGACTTAAAAATTGTTGTTTCCTTTTCGTTTTTCTACATCAAGCAAACTTTTTTAAATTTACATTTTTTCATGGCCCCCACAAAGATCCAAACCTTCCATGGCACTTTTCCCCACACTCCGCTGGCCACATACCAACCCCCCAAACCCTCATAACCCTCACCCCCAAGTCCTTTACTTTTTTACACCTAATTTCGAGACACACCGGGGGACCTCCTCTTCTTGCTCTACGTAACACAACCCCAACGGGACCACAACTAAAAGTCCTTCAATACAACCAACGCCCAATACGACAAAAGACCGGTTTGACAAGAGAAAAGGGAAAAAACCAAAAAAGTGGGCACAGGGGTTTAAAGCTACAAATTACCCAAAAAGAAAATAGAAAGCCAAGGTTTAGAAACTTCAAAGAAGGAAAGAATTTTGGAAAAAAATTAACAATTAATTGAAAATGAAACATTTAAAAAGAGAAAAGGGGCCAAAATTTTAATTTAATTTAAATTGTTTTTAGGAAAATTTTGCTACTGAATTTAAAAGGGTGTTTTACATTATTTTTGGGAGGATTATGATTCTCTCTGTGGGTTTTTTTGTGATATTATTTACATTTTTAGGATGGATTATAAATCTTTCTAGTGTGATGTTTTATGTATGAGCAATTACAACTTTAGATTTTTATGTTGGTTTTATGATATAAACTTTTCCAAATTAAAAATTGTAGAGATTTCGGGTTTCATGTTTTTAGCGGTGAGTGTAAAAGAGTACTAAAATTCGATTTTAGCCACCCCTTTAACAGGTTAGGTTATAAGGAGTAGGTTTCGCAACTGTGATAATGAGAACAGACTATGATTATTTTTTTTTAAAAAAATTACGCATAATTTCAAGGGGAATTATTTATTATTTTTTTTAAAGAATTCTGTCGAAATCGCCGGGGGAGTATTTGTCACAAATTTAGTGACAAAAACCATTGTGGCCACCCATCGCAACACAACAAATTTTTCCTTGCTAATATTCACCCTTTATGCACATTTTCAGAATGTTTTTTTTTAAAAAATTAACACAAGATGTCGAAAAAACTTGTTGAGGTTGCCGCGAGAAAAAAAATTAATCGATATAAGTGCGAGAAAGAAATGGAAAATAATTTGATGACGCAGGAAAAACCTCCCCGAGGGGGAAAAAAACCTCGGTCGCCTAGAATAAAGTCGACAGAGCACATATCACCAACGGGGGTGAGCCCCTTCAATTTTTAACCCTTGGTGTACGATACAATTGGACAACTATAAAAATCGAATTAAATTACAATATCTCAAAAATAATTGCTAGGGACTTGTGATTGGGTGACTTCTTTTTTGAAAGCTGCTTGTTTCTTTTTTTAAGTAGCTTAAAAACGGTCAACGGTTTTGTACTCATAAATGATCGAATCGTAACTGCCCAAGGGCTTCGTGGGAAAATTAAGTTTTGGTTATAACCGTCCAACGGTGTTTTTTGAATTAACCCCAGATTGAAATGTTTCGAAATCTTGCTTGAAGGGTTGACCTTAAAGGTGTGGTTCCCATCGAAAATAAAACTTACGACGTGGTTGTAATGGGGACCCCAAAAAAGAAATGGCATAGATCAATCCGGGATTTTCTCAAAGGTGGAAATTTTGTTATTATAATATTTTTGCCGATCAAACATATAAACTTTTTATGTTTTTTTTAGTACGTCGACGATTTTATAGTCATCGTTGACTTTTTCGATGTATATTTTTCGATTTTTAATGATTTTTCGATAGTTCTTTTGGGTTTTTAATCTCAGGACCTTATTTAATACGATACTTCCTCTCGGTTTGTTTTACATTATAGTGGGCCCCTCGTGCATGTGGATTTTTACCCAAAAATTTTTGCCCCCAAGTTTTTAGAAAAAAAATTTCCCAAAATTTTTCTAAATCTTTATTTCGTGAAAATGATAAAAATAGGGGGGGTTTAACGGTTGTTTAAACTTAAAATATACCCTTAATCTACCCTTATCCGGACGCGTTTTCTCCTTAAGGGCTATATCGCTTTGGGGCGTGATTACTTTGATGACTCAAGATTTAGTTGCTATAAAAAAGCGTTTTTTTGGAAAAAATTTACAAAACTTTTTAATTTCAAACCCAATTTCGTGAGACGTAATCCGACTATTTTGGGCAAAGTTTCGTCACAAAAAGCCTTATAAGGTCCCTTTTTTTTTCCCGTTTCAGCGTTGAAGTCAATGCGAAAAAAGTAATAAGGTTTAGATAACCTTAGGTTTTCCCCTCTGAAAAAAAAATTTAACGAATAATTTCATTTTGTCAGGAAGTTAGGAGTTTTGATCCAGGGGGTTTAAAGGGGGAGGATGGAGATTAGCCGGGCTTTCCCAGAAGCCCTGTAGGGGGGGTGGGGAAAACCCCAGGGGGCTCCCGGGGTTCTTTGCTCTTTCGAGTATCCGTTTAAAGTCGGGTTTCGAGGCCTATTTTCCTTTGCGAAGCGTTTTATGCCCCTTTTAAATTTTTTCTCCGGAATTTGATGCCCCAGTTTTTTGGGGGTCGTTAGTGATCGAAAAGGGTAACCAAAAATGGGGGCGTCCTCCGTTCTCAGTCGATGATCTCCCCTCGGCGTAAACGGGTCCCTTCTCCTACAACCTTTTGGTTTTTCCAAGGGGGAGGAGGTGCCATGTTGGTTCACGGTACCCAAGGAAATGTGGATGGAAGGGGAATAGTCTTTTTTCCCAAAAATCCCCCGTGTGGGCGGGGGAGGGCGTGGTCGTTCCGAATTGGGAAAAAAGGCGGTAAAAAACTTGCCTTTTTTTTCTTTAGTTTATTTTAAATTATTTTCCCTTTTTTCATTTTTTCTTTTTTTGCGCGATCATTTACTTTGAGGAGACCCCCCGAGGCGTCGAGCTTTTTTTGGTAAGGGACCCATCGCAGTATCGAAGCGAAAAGGGGGGGTTTTTGGGGGCGACGTCGGGCCTGAGGGGCAAAGTGATCGAGGAGACGGTATGGAAAGGGAAGTATCTTACTCATATTCTTTTTTGTAGTATTTCTTTTTATTCAACTTTCTTTCGTATACTCAGCTTTCCCAAAAAGGCTCGACGATGGGGCAGCGCTCGTGCTACCAAGAGGAAGGTTTCGGGCCCCAAAAGGGTCTAGTGGGCCAAACACAGATCGCGTATTCCTGTGAATACTCCACCTAAGGATGCCGCACGAAAGGTGAAGGTGGAAAAAGGCGGTCCCTCTTAGCTTCGCTCCTCTGCAAGGGGGCGGGTGCGTCGAAGCCGATAAGGCAAGGAGAAAAGGGGGTCTGGTCTTACACCAAACGTCCAATTTCCCTCTGACTTCATTGGGGATGAGTTATTAGGGCGAAACCCCTTCTCGGTCGGGGGCATTTTACTCCCTCTCAAAAGGGGCGAAAAGGAGGAGGCCGATACGAAGCCGGACCCCCTCGGGTATCCCTTCCTGGAAATCCTTCATCGTTTTTGTGTTATTTCATTGTACACTTCAATTTTTCTTTTTTCCTTTTCATAGGCCTCAAACCCCTCTTTAGCCCCATACACGGATGGTAAGACAAAGAGGGAAAAGGGTCGAACCAGAACGACGCCCAAATTTGGCCAAAAGGAGGCCGACAAAGGGCCCAAAAAAAAGCGGGGCCCCAATGAACCCATAAGTTAATGCTAATCGGTCCAATTGGGGGCCGGGGTCTAAATTGGAAAACAGCGAACTTTCGGTCCAAAACGAGAACGGGGTGAATTTTGGCCTTGGGCCCTACAAAGGCTGGAGAAGGAGCTGCTGGCGTTTGACGGGGGGGAAAACTGAGAGGGAGGAAGCGCTGTGTCCAAGATCCCCGGGGGTTTAAGAAGACGCCGTCTTTGTCGAGTATCGCACGTCGCGTTTTGCGACGGTTGGGTGCCCGGGGTATCACTTCCAATGGCAGTGAGGGGTGGCTTCTTTCGTTCAGGGGATGGGTCTGAAGACCTTCTCGACGGGAGGGTCTAAAGGGGCTGGGGCGAAGAAAAAAACCTGCTGAGGTAAAGGACCAGGTGGGGGAGGGGGAGGTTCCTGAAAACCTCGGGTCCGTTCCTGTGCATCTTCAAGAGACTGAAGAGGGCCCCTTCGCAATCCACCTTCTACCAAGCCCTTTAGAATATTTTTATTTTTTAAACGAGAAAAATTTTTTTTAAATTTTACGTTTAGGCAAAATTTTTAAAAGAAGAATTTCCGTTTTAATATCGTGCGTTTTAACTTATCACCTTGTGTCGTTTTAAAACTTTTGATCACTGTTGTGTCGTTTAAATTTTATCGGGTTTTAGCTTTATCTTGCTTTTAGTGTAACGGGGTTTTAGTTGTAAGTGTTTTAGCCTTTTTTTTTTTCTGCTTTGTTTTTAAAATCCCTAAGACTTTAAATTTAAAAAAAGTTTCTTTTGTACTCATGAGATATTCGTGCGACTGGCGAATTGTTCTTTGCGATATAATCGTGCTCTGAGGGAATTTTAATCTTGCGATTTTGCAATAACCATGCATACTTGCGCTTGTGCATACATTTCTTAGGTTTTGGCACCGCGAACAAAAAATAGTTGCTAGGGGTGGCCGTTGTTTGACCAACGGAGCTCCGACCCAATCAGTAATCTTTTAAGAAAAAAATCATATGTAAATAGGTTTAAAAATACCTTTTTAAAATGTGGCGTTTTCCCTTTGTGGGGTTTTCCCTACCTTCCATTGTCGTAATCTGATGCCCTTTCCAAAGACTTTTTGGGAAATTGTATGGTCCTTCCCATTTGATGGAAATTTTCCACGTTTGGCTCTTGTTGTTTTGAACACATGCGTAAGACATAATCCCCAAATTTAAAAAATTTTGCCTTTACCTTTTTTTTGAAGTGTCTTTTGACATTCCTTTTTTTGACCCCGTTTATGCTTTCTCTCGGAGTTTTCTAAAGCGTCCCCGGGCGTAAGATAAATTTTTTTGTATTTTGATCATACGTCGACTTCTGGCAATTGTAATTAGCCCTCGATTGGTAAACTGCTTCACACCCTTTTGACTAGGGAAATGGATTTGTCCCGTTGATGCTCTTGGGGTCGTGCTTTTTGCCCATAGGGCGATGGGAAAACTTTAAACCCCTTTTTTTTGCTCCTTTCAACCTTTTTCGATTGAATTGATGGACTTTGTTGCCTTTTATTTTGGATATCTTGGAGGGGTAAACTGACTCTTTTTCACAAATTACGAGTCTTATCACTTTTAAAATTGGAGCTTTTCGCACAAATTTCAGTGGTACCCGAATCTATAAATGAATCTTCGAAAAAAAGATTGACTTCTTTATCTCGAATTGCGAAAAGACCACTTCTATCCACTTTGAGAAAAAATCGGGGACACAATAGATAGACTTTTTTTCCAGGAGCTGGGAATTTTCCCACATACCATTCCCATCGCTGAATGGCCAGGAAAAAGAAAGCAAGGTTCGGTGGTCGAGGGGCCCATACCCGAGTGTTCTGACAGCATGCATTCTGGACGTACCTATTGCATCTTCTCGAAAGTAGGCCAAATACCTTTCGAGAATTCGATTACAAACTTCCGCCCCTGCATATTCCACATTCTCCGCCGTGCATTTTTTTGGAGAATTTGATTTATTTTTACCTTACTTGGACACATCGTGGAGGAGTTCCTGTCGGGGCTTCGATAAATGGTTTTTTCAGAATTGTATATCTTGAAGCTTTGGGCCTTTCTTTCGAGCTTTTCCTTTTATCACGGGAAATTGGGCGTGCTTTTAGGTATTCCATATTCAGCGACCCAAATTTTAAATTTTTCTTTTGTTCCTGTACTCATCGTTTGCGCAATTGTTGGGTCGTAAGATGAATATTGGATTTTTCCTAATGGGTTTGAAATGCAGATCCCAATTGGGCCTGCGTCGTTATATTTAGATCTCTTGGGATTTTCTCGATCAGGAATTGTTCAATCGGCGATTCGATCTTTTTAAAACTTTTGGGTAATCATCATTTGAATCTTTTGCTTTAAAATCCCATTTACTTGGTTACGACCCTAAAAACCTTCGAAAAGTAAAATTGTTTCCCCACTAAGAGCAAAACCCTCCTGCAAACAAAGCTTCATATTTTGCTTTGTTGTTTGTTGGGGTTGAATTCGCATCGTATGGGTATCTATATTTCCCCCCTTTGATATTTTAAACAATACCCAACCCCATCCTCGTACGTTGAGGGGAAAATCAATAAGTAACCAAGGCTTTTTTTCTGAAATCTAAACTTTTTCGACGTGGGGGTTCCAATCCTGGGAAAATTCTGCCCCAAAATCTGCCAATACTTCGATTTAATTGCCGTCTTTGGGTTTTAACTCAATGGAAACCCCCCCTTTGAAGATGCTCCACTGGCTAACTCCTTTAGTTTGGGTTTTCGAAGCCCGTTTGAGTCTAAAAGGTCACAACAATGATAATGGCTCGAATAATGTCTCAGCTTCTTTGCTGCTGCATAAACCCGTAGCAATTTCTCCATTGTGTGTACCTGGTTTCTGCAAAGGAAAAATTTGCTGACATAATAAATTGGGGGTTGTCGGATCTTTCCTCTTAGAAAAGCACTTGTCGCATTTTTGCTCACTGCCAAATATAACTGTAAGACTTTCCCTTTTTTTGGGTTTTGTCAACAAGGGGTATGTCAGATTTCTTCCTCTTGCAAAGCTTTCTCATGTTGTCCGTTCCCCAAGAAGCCTTGATTCTTTCGTAGGGCATTTTAAACAAAGGGATTTGCCGATGATCGTGAGATAATCGGGTCAAAACTGCCCCTCTCCGTTAACTTTTGGACTTTTTTGATATTTCTTGGAGATTGTATTTCGGGGTAGCTTTTTAAATGTTGGGACTTGCTCGATTCCACGTTGTGTTCCCAAATACCCCCGAAAATTTTCCTGCTCGTACTCCAAAGGACATTCTTGGATTGAGCTTCTTTGTATTTCGTAGGGTGTCGAAAGATTTCTTTAGATGCTGACATGATCAATCCCAACGTTTTGATTTTACAACATGCTCGTTTTTAAAAACCCTCGTTCCCCCAAGATGTTCCTTGAACATCATGTTTCCAATCTTTATAAATCAAATCATTTTGGACCAAAGCATAACTTTGTAGCGATTGCCTTTGCTGTCATGAAAGCGGTTTTTTCTTGGTCGTCCTGGCTAAAAATTTGGGTTTTACCTAAAATGCGTCCATGAATGCAGTAATTCATGTCCTCGTCGCGTCGACCATGCGTCGATATGAGGGAAAGGGAAAAAAATCTTTGGCAGGGTTTTTTTAATCTGAATCGACAAACCCCCACTTTCCGTTTTCTTTGTACACGACCACTTGAAAAACCCTTTTGGATATTTGGGCTTCTCGGATCTTCCCGTTTTAGCAATTGTCGCTTTATGTTGATCACTTTATTTCGTTCAGGGGGCGAACTTGCACGTTTTTTTTCTTAATTGGCTTGAAAGTAGGGTCCCCGTTCAATTTATGCGATATAAAGTTTTTATCTATTTCCCAACCCTGTCTTTGTGCGCCCAGCAAAACGTCTGAAAGTTCCCGCAAAAAAAGATATAATCGATTTTTTATTCGGGGAGAGCGAGGCTCCTACGAAGACCTTTCGATCAGGGTTCAATCAAGGACGACTTCTTCTAGTCGAAGGGCGTCTCCCCTTCTTTAGCAAGGTCGTCATCCGACCTTTGTCGAGGGTCGCATCCCACTTTTCCCATCCTGGCTTTGTAAATTGCTAATTCCCGCGATTTTGTCTTCAGAATCTTTAGCGTTCTCGGGGGCCCTTGTTTTTCACTAGCAATTTTGAATTTCCCCCTGGAAAGGAAATTTAATCTTTGATGGTATGTCGAGGATTGCTTTTTATCTCGTGGACCTGGCTCCAAGAAAAACATTTTAGGGCCCACTGCAGTCCACAAAGTTAAAATTTTTTTGTTTTTTTGATGCCTTTGGCGAAGCAGGGAAGATGATTTCTCCAAGGTGTTCTCGGGGCTCCATTGAAACCAAACAGAGTAGTACCCCCTCGTACATTTCTGATCGTTCGATCCCCATGATTTAAGATATCTGCAAAAATAACGTTTTGCCGAACTACCCCATCATCAATTTCTCTTATCAACTTTCCGATTGTAACTGTAGAAAGCGTCATATGTTTAGGGTGGACCCCCTTGAAACGTTCGATCGGGAAGTAATTTTCATTGACGGTCTTTTCCTCTTGATTTGGCTTCTCCGGGATAGGGGGGTTTGCTGGACCTCCGTGCTGTTGCTTGGGAGCTGAATAGTAAGTCCGCACACTTTTAAAACCCCCCATAATGCAGTTTACACTTTTTGGGTTAACCGGTGATGCGGGGGTCCTTGTTCTTCTGGGATACGCCTTTTAAATTTCCTTTAGATTTCAAAATATGAAACCCTTCTTTAACGATGCATCTCCTCGATGGCCATGGTCTTTTATGAAAATCCCCAATCTGTTTTTATCTTTGTCTTTACTTGGGTTTTCTTTTTTTCGGCCCCCGTCGTTTGCATCAATCTTTTTGTAGCGAATCCAAAAACTTTTGATGTTCCTCAAAAATTTTTAAAATAATAAATCGGAATCGTATTTTAAAAAAATCCTTGCTTTATCGAGCTTTTGACCATGTCGGGATTTCCAATCTTGTTTACTCTTTTGTGCTTAAAAACAGTTTTTGAGCACCAAGGTTTCTTTTTTAGCAATGCTTTGTCGAAAGAGAGCATCGCCCCAACCTAGGGAAAGCTAGGTTCAGCTTTTTCGTCGCGAATTTTTTGGGGGATATTTTGCAATTCTGATATAATCCAGGGAATCTTCAATCCACGTTTTATGCTCGATTGCGGTTTACTCGCATTCTTTATTTCAATCAATGCGCTTAATCGTTGAAGTAGTCGCGGATTTTTTTCCAGATTTCTGACGATGTATAAAGGTCGTGGGGCTTCCTCCATCTTACGATCTAGCAAACTGTCGAGTGAATTGATTTCCAATTCTGCGGAACCCCAAAGCTTTTGGGTTTAAGTTGATAAGCCATTGTAATGCTGCTCCTGTTAAAGTTGATCCAAAGCTTTTGCACATGCAAACTTCTTGATATTGCGCCGGTATAGGAACTGTCCACATAAGTTGCTTATACTGTGCTATATGTTCGACTGGATCCGTAATTCCAGAATATTTTGTTGCGAAGCTGGAATGGGTGTATTTCTTGGGTACGTTCCACAAGAGCTAATTCATCGACGAACGGCGAGGCCTGAAATCCAGTTTAGGTTCAACTTCGACAGGTAACTGCTGTCTCCGGTAGCTTGGTGAGTAACGCGAACAGCTTTTGATTTTGTTCTTCCAAGGATTTCAATCGTACGCTTAAAGGATCTTCGATGGCTATTGGGATTGTTGGAATACAATTAGAAGAGATTCCGGTACTGGGTGGTATTGTCGTGTGAATGGTAGAACTAGCAGCTGTGGGTATATGTCCAGGGATAGTGAATCTGTTGGATACGTTGTTAAAAGGTTCGAACGTGAACATGGGTGTTCCTTGAGGCATAGGAGGTGGACCTCGAGGCATAGGTGCGGGCCATGAGGTATTGTGGTGGAACTTGCGCATAGATGGTCGTACGTTGTTATACTGTTGGTTCACAGTCGACAGTGGTACTGAAGTGTTGACTTGTGGGCGAAATGGCGGTCTCAGATGTTGTGGTGGATAAGGAAGAGCAATAGACATCGACGGTCCTGGTAAAGCTCGAAGACGTTGAATTTCGTTATTAGCTTCTTGCAATTGTTGTTGTAGAGATGCTATGAATCCGTTATCCATTATCCTGCACAAATAGCTCAAAGAGAACTCGAAGAAGAGGTTAGTACTAAGGCGCACTTTTCACCGAATGAAATTTTTCTCAAAACGGAGCCCCACGGTGGGCGCCAAACTGTTTATGTAAAAAATTACACAACTCGATGTCGTAAGAAACTTGTGTGAGGCTTGACCGTCGAGAGAAAGAAATTACGATCGATGATAAGTGCGAGAAAGTAAAAATGAGACAAATAATTTGATGACAAAGGCAAAACCCACGAGGGGAAAAAAACCGGGGTCACCAAAAATATATCGACAAGCACTATTATCACCAAAACAGGGTGTCCTTCAATTTTACGCCTGGCTCTTAAAATTGAACAACTAAAAATCAAATGTAAATTATAGATTTTCTAAAGAATAATTCTGGAATTTTTTGAGCTTCGATAGATTTCGGTTTTGAAAAGCTACTGTTTCCTTTATTTACTTGAAAAACTCTAACAATGTGACCATAAATGATCGAATCTAACTGTCCAACGTTTCATGGAAAATTTTAATCTTTGATAACCCCCCAAACTTTTTGGGGGGAATAATGCCAATTTGTAACTTTTGCAAACTTGCTGTAACTCCCCTTGAGCTTCTTCCACAAATGAAAAAAACTTACCGTCCGTTGAATAGGACTCCAAAAACAGGCATAGTACCCCAACCCGGGACTTTCTAAAAGGGGGACATTTGGGATATTATATTCCTTCCTGCATCAACATATAAATTTTTGTATTTTTTATTTGTTATACTCGACACATTATAGTCATCTTTTCGTTTATTCATTTATTTTTCGAGTTTAAATGATCTTGTTCATAGTTTTTTGGGTTTTATCTCGACCTTACTAATACAAGACTATGCCTCTCTTGCTTCATATATCGGCCGTCGTGTTTGGGGTGGTTTTTTTACCCTAACAATTTTAAACTAAAATAATCAAAATTTAATAAAACATCGATCATTGGGGAAAATTAACTGGTGATGGTGTTATACTTTTTTACCCTATATACAAACATTAAAAAAATCATCATACAATACAACTTTTTCTAATTTGTTTAAAGGGGTCACGGGGGGCCCAACGACTATTTAGAGATTTACTTTATCATGTTTTTTTACGTGATGAAAAAAGATGTAGTTCCAAAATAAACCATATAATAACACAATGATCAAAATGTATCGAATATGCAAGATCAAAGTTATATGCACGATGAAAATGTATAACAATGTTCGTAGGGTCTTCAAAGTATAATACTCATATAATCCTCAAAGGGGGAAAAAGCAGGAAGGGAAGGGGAAACTAAAAATAAATCAAAGCATCTATTTTACACAACTAAAAGTTTAAAAGGGCTTTAAAAAAATACCCAAAACTGGGCCTACCAACAATTTACTAAAAAGAAAGGAACTTGAGAAAAACATTTTGACACAACTAACAAAGGATACGGGAATATTTAGCGGCGACATATATCACATCAGAGCTTTTAAAACGTGATTTACAATTGAAAATTTTTAGTCAAATTATTACAACTTTATAAAATCCTCATAATTATTACAATTCGATTTTAGTCATCCCTTTTAACAGGTAGGTTATAACCGGTAGGATTGGCAACATGTAGCATATATGTAGCGATAGACACGTGATTATTTGTTTTTAAAAAAATTTACGTCGTTAATTCAAGTGGAATACTTATTTTTTTAAATACAATTCCGCACTAATCACGACATAGATATTTCGTCACTAATTAGTGACGAATTCTAGTTGTGGCCTATCTGTACTAATCAACTACGGAATTTGGCCTTCGCTAATAGTCATCGTTGATGCCCATTTTTCTAGAAATGTAACTACCAATTAGATCTAAAATTAATAAAATCATCGTTCATTCAAATAATTAACATGGTGATATGTGTTAAACTTCTTTATCCCCCTACTATACAAGCATTCAAATAATCTTCATATAATTCACGCATTTACTAATAGAAATGATATATGCGGTCATTGGGGAGCAACGACATACGATAAATTTGTGGACAAATTAATATGGTTGTTAAGGCTAGGAGAATACGTTCAATCATATTGTGTATATTCATAGTTTATCTCAAAACCAAAATATGTTGCATCATTGATTAAACTTTAATTAGTTAAAAATAAATAAAAAGTTGGTACAAAACGATTTTAGCCTGATACACAACTTCTAATACTACGTATCAAGTTACCAACCATGTTAAGGTAATTGATACACAACTGCGTACCAATAAGATTGTTTGGGTATCAAGTAAATTGGTATGAATTGATGGCCCAATATTTAGCGGGGTTTCAAGAATACGAAAGAAGGATTTACATGAGAAAAAGAGAGAATCAAATGGTTATTTGTTTTATTAGAGAGCTCTCAATGATTACATGAACACACACACAAATCCGCTATACGACTCTCATACCTCTAAATCCCATCCAAGACCCTTAAATAGGTGTCCAAATAGAATGGGGCCTAAGCCCATAAAAGCCAATTAATGTAAACCTAACAAATTACATTAGAAGCTAAATTAACTTATAAAATTTTCGAAATTAGGACAATTTAGTCATAACAATACCTTTAATGTGACGATGTATTTCAAAATGTTCTAAAATACCTACGACCGCTCAAAATCGTGTGTAACATGTATTGTTTTATAACCCCTTAGATAGGACATTTAGATAGGACATTTTTTTTTATAACACCTTTAGGTAGGACATTTATTGTTTTATGTTTTTCTCGTTATAACATGTATACATTATTTGCATCGTATAAACCTAAGTTTGTATAATAAGATACAAGGTGTTTTTGGATATTAGAGACTGAATATGGCAAAGACATAAATGGAACCATGCAACAAATTCATGGCGGGGGTCGTTGATAATCAAGTGACTTCTTATCATGTCACAATTATGAAAAAACGAATTAAGTCAAAGAAAAATAGGGGGTGAGTTCTTACCATGTCATATAACTTGAAGCTCGTTAAAATCTACACTACCAAAATGAAGGAGATGCAAGTTGAAAAAAATGTTAGGTTATATAAAAAAAAAGAAAAATCAGTTATTAATAAAGCACTAAACATGATCTATGGACAAATACTCAGTAACATGAATTAAGCAGGAAATATAACTTTAGTTACACCTGCTAGAAAATCACACACGTTAGTTGATGAAAGACATTTTTTAAACAAATTTAATCACATGGTATAATCATGAGACAAAAAAAAAGATGATCATAATGCTATATATTAGCATGTTGGAATAAATTCAGAATTAATTTATCAACGTGATCAATATTTTGGTTAAAAAAGAATGAAAAATATAAGAGGTTGAACCCTTTTGGAATCTAATTCCATTCAACCTTATTTTCCATTTTTATTGTTTTTGTTGTATTCTATATAAACATAGCTGTTGCCCTTCAAATTTTCTGCATTCAATCAACCATTTACCCTATTTCAATTACTTTACCATGGTCACAATTGCCCCACATTAGTCGCTCACAGCCATCATCAATCCAACAACCTCATCCATCCACACCATTGACAAAACTAACACAAGTATTTTTTACACCAAGGTTTCGGGCACAACAGATGGACACCTACCACAAACCCACCTCCTTTTGTAGCTACTAGCATTAATGTTAGAATTATTTTTATTGCGTCAATTGTTATTTACTTAGAGTTACTTCCTTTATGTAATTGTGGATTAGGCCCAATGTTTAGGGCCCATCCATTTAAAGCCTTTTAGGAGTATATAATTAGTGTTGTTTACTTCATTGTATTTTACTCTCTTTTCCACTCCTTCCTCCACTCTTCCATCACTGAGAGAATTATATAGATTGATATATTGATGACCACTCTTACACTTGTTCATACATCATCATCATGTTCATGATCATTCTTCATAGATTGTGACAACCGTCAGTTCCGACCTCCAGGTTAATTTACGCGTTCAGTTCACTCTACAGCATTTCCGTGGGTTAGAAGTTAGTTAAATAAGTTTTAAGATGACAATAGATTAGTTTGCGAGAAAAAGTTAGGTTAAAATCCTAAGAGTTCCGAAAACTGCCCAAAAAGCCCGAACCGGCCCGAAATCACCCATAATCCTAAAATGCCAAAATTAAGTTAATTTTTGGAAAAATTAAGTATAATGTTTAAATTAAATATGTAAAGTAACTTAATTAACCTAAAACCACTTTGGGAAAAGTTTAGAAATTGCGAAAAAACGACAAAACCCGGGTACCGCGTCAAATTAACAGTTCAAATGTACACTGTTTTATTAAAAAAAAAAAAAAAAATAAAGGGAGAGTGGGTGGGACCCACTAGGGCCCGGGCCACACCACCCCAAGGTGGCTCTTCCCCTCTGATATAAAAGCCATCATTTTCTTTTTTCCCCCAACAAATCCATTATCACTTTTTCAAATTTCATCTCTCTCTCTATTTCTCTCTACTCTCTCACTAAAAATCAGCCAAGAACACAACTTGAACCCAGATTTTTAAAGGTTTAAAACCTATTGAGATTAAGATTGGGTGTTCATCAAAGGTAAGCATAGTTTAAAGATATTTCTACTTCGATTTTTAACTCATTGTGAGTTTTCTTCTTCCTTTTCAAGGTTTTAACCCCATTTGATTCAAATAAAGAAACATGTGTTTGGGAAGAGAATTGAACCTTAGAAAATGTTGTATAACATTCTATGAAGGTAAAAAAATCAATGATTCCCCATAAGAACCAAGAAATGGATAAAAAATCGTTTAGATGAGTTTTTGACCACCAAACTTGTGCAAAACTTCATCAATATTTTCATGCGGGGGTTTTGGGAAATGGTATGAAACCCATATTTTAGTTATATTACATTTGAATAATCTGAGTTAGGGTGAAATAGCAAGAAAAACCCCGAAAGGTATGATTTTATGTGTTTTGGTAGTATTTTGGGTGTTAAATTTTGGGCCCAGATTCTGTCAAAATAGTTGCATGTACTTTACACGCCCCAAAAAGGGCTTCTTGAACTTATTTCTTCATGAAAATTTTATGGGTTTGAAATTTAATGTGTTAGGGTTAAAAACCCCCACTGGAATGGTGCAAAACACCAAGATTTGAACCCAAACCACCATAAAACATTTTTGTGTGCAACAGTGTTTTGGTCAGAAACTTTTGGTCACTTCAAACTACATAACTCCTTGATTTTATCTAAAATACGATTTTCTTGATTCTAAACTCAAGACTTTGAGTTAGCTTTCTAAAATTTCCAAGATCATGTCATTAGAGGAGTTTTGGGACTTCAACCAATGAGTTTAAGTGGTGGTGTAGGCTGTCCTTTTTATGGCAGATTACACATGCACCACTTGAAGAGGTCATATCTCCCTCAAAAACCATCCTTAGACATAAAAACTTGTCTCAAAAGTTGGTATATGTTTTAGCTAGAAAATCCCTTGGAAATTCGTGATAAAGTGGTGTATAAGAATTATTTATGAATAAAACAAGGACTAAAGGTATTCTGGAATTTCAGCCCTTACCAGATTTTGTAAAAATGTTTAAAAATAGTAAAAATTCTCTAAAAATCATGAAACTTGGTGAAAATTTTCCTAACATCCCCTAATTCAGGGGTAAAAATTTAAAGACTCAATATTAGAGGACCTAAGTTCAAAATGACAATTTTTACAACTCAAAAATTTTGACAGATTCTGAAATTTCTTAAAAGCCCAATTTTATAAAATTTGAACTTCTAAAATGTTTGGAAGACTTTCAATTGTGACAAAATGAATTTTATTGGTTAGGCTATAAAATTTATATAATGGCATTTTATGGATTTCGGTACGATTTTAGTTAAGGACCGTTGACCTAGGACTTACTTAAAATTTCGTATTTGAAAGGACGACCCTAGTTTGGAGCCGGGATTTAGGTCACCATCAACTCTTTCAAATCCGACTAAGCACCCCAAGGTGATATTCACACCCCCACTTTTACCGTTTTATACTTTTTGGGTGAAAACATGATTGATTGAATTTATTGAAAATTTTTATGAATTGAACTGTTTCGAAATGAGAAAAAAGGATTTAAATGAATCGAATTGAAATGAAACGTAAGTGAGTTAAATTGATATGTTATAGCTTGATATGTGAGAAAAAAAGGAAAAATATGAATAACCCCCGAAGACTACTATTAACTCATAACAATGGGCCTAAAATACACGTGGATAGCGCTATTTGGATTACATACCCACCTAGAACTGACGATGATAGGTGCACGTATTGAACAAAACGTTTTTACGCAAGTGGGATTTACTTCCCCCTCTGGGTAGATAGGGGCAAAGCATGTCATGAATTGGAAAGGATTGTAGAAACTCACTAATTATCTTGCGATTTACAAATCATCCGGAAATTTACTCACTGTTGGTAGTGAATGAAACGTTTCACTCTAACTGTATACGATAACTTAGCGAATGAACGGATTTGCTTCAGTTAAATTTTGAAAAGTGCAGTGAATAAAAAGATTCACCGAAATGTCGTTGCATTTAAAATATTTTGTGCATATGAAAACCTGTGAACTCACCAACCTTGTAGTTGACACTTGTTTATCATCTTTTCAGGAAATCCGAAGGTTTGATAAGATCATTAAGGGAACTTTTGTATAACACCAGTCATGTTGATTCATATTTCTTTTAAATTTGTAAACCTGAATGATGGTTGGATTGTAATACTTGTAGTACTGGTAAACCTTTTAAACTTTTGATATGAATAAATTGGTGTATTTTATTTCCTATCGCGATGAAACTTGACTGTGGCACCTCGTGTTCCGCTTTACGGGTGTTACAGAATTGGTATCAGAGCCATGGGTTTATAGAGAACATCGGTTTTCATAAAAACCAAGTACTATAACCAACCTTTTCAAAAGAAATTAAAACCCTTAATTAAAAAGATTTCTAGGCATGGGAAAAATTAAAAAAATTCGTATGATTAGAATAGTACTGTTCGGGTATATCATAGAAATGCGGACCCTGATCACCTACGCATCGCCATGATATAAGTAGAATAAGACTTGTGAACTAACCATGCTGTCTTTTGGGATATTTTTTTGGAAAACATATATTTTAATATGGAGTTTTGATATAAAGCATTTTTTTGGCATTTTTACGTATAAGGGAAGGGTTTAAAATTTTTTATACATCTAAACCTCTTTTTTGGTATAAAAAGTTTAATATTTCTAAAAAATATTTAAGGGTTAGTTAGAAAATTTGCAAGAACTTAGATTTGTTTAGCTCACACAAATTTTTTTGGGGTTTTTTTTTTAGAAAAGGCCCCAAAAAGGGGAAAACCCCCGGGGCTTGAAAAAGATTTTGGGGAAAAGCCCATACCTCTCCCCTAATATAGTTACCGTGGCGCGGATTCAATACAATCAAAACCAAAATACACGTAAAAAAGGGGAAGGGAATTACAAACCCTTTCCGTACTGTAACCCTAAAAATTTCCCGGGGGAACCAAAGGGGCCCGGGGGCCTTTAATTTGGATAGAGGCAGGAATCTCCCCTCCATACAGAAAGGGGTACGGGGGAAAAAGGTACAGTAGGGCTGCCTGTTTGGGTTAAAAACCCATTTAAATTTTGGGGGAACCCCTCAAAAAACCCCGTGGAGTGAGAAACCCAAATCAAATATCGGGGGAGGATTTCAAGAAATGTTTAAAGGATGATTTTGGGCCCGCGAAAAATTTCAGAAACAAAAAAGGGGAAATTGGGGCACCAGAAAGAAAGGAAAGGGATGTCCCCCTTCACTACCCGTTTCCCATAAATTTGGGCTAAATTTAACCGCATCTGGTAACACCTGAACAAAAACCGTGTAGATCGATACGTCGGGGGATTATCGCCAGTAACCGGGAAATGTAACCGCAGCAGACCCGAAAACTCTGCAAGAGGCAGTGAATCTGGCAATCGACTCACCAACAATGCATTCGATCAGGAACCTTTCTGAGGATGGGGCGAAAGGAAAGGGAAGATAGAGGAGTCTACTAAACCAAAATTCAGGGAAAGAGGGGCAAGGATAGAAGAGTAACCAGGAGCTAGGGATTGCAACTCAGATGGCAGAAAGAGAGAGAGGAACGAATCAGAAGTGTGGCAAGTGGGGGAATCTTCATGGTGGGAGGTGTATTGTCTGTTCTAGATGTGGCAGGGGGGGCCATACTGACAAGGCGTAAAAGGAACTTGTTTTGAGTGTGGAGCTTAAATCATTACCGGAATGATTGTCCCAAGTTGAATCAGAGACCCACGCAAATCGAGTGCAGCCAGCAAACCAAGCAAACCAAGCAACCAAGCAAACCGAGGAGGACTAGCTCGAGGGAGAGCTTTTGTGTTTGGGGGCAGAGAAGCAAAGCAAACCCCGACGTGGGTTTCAGGTACGTTTCTTCTCAACAACTATCCTGCTACTGTGCTTTTGAATTCCGGAGCAGATAGGGGCTTTGTATCGTTAGAATTCAGGCCTAAGATAAATAAAAAGTCACAGAATCTGAAAGAAGATCATATAATCGAATACTCCAACGGAGAATTAGTAAGGCTGATAAGATAATCAGAAAATGCACACTAGGATTGTCTGGAAAAGGATTTTAGCATAGACTTGATCCCGATTAAAATAGGGGGTTTTGACATAATTGTTGGTATGGACTGGGTGTCCAAGCATCGAGCAACAATATGTTGTCTGAGAAGATAGTCGTGATAGCCTACCCGATGGAAATTTCTTGAAGTGTAAAGGAGACAAGCCAAAAAGAGACATTAAGATCGTGTCTTTATGAAAATGCGAAACCATCTACGAAAGGAGTGTGTAGCATTTATGGCGCACGTGGGAAATAAGAGTGCAAAAGAAAAGCAAATCCAGGATATTCCAATCGTGCGAGATTTTCCTGAGGTTTTCCAAAGATTACCAGATTACCCCCGCACGACAAGTAGAGTTCCACATCGATATAATCCCTGGAGCAGCCCTGTAGCAAGATCACCTTTTCGTCTAGCACCATCGGATGCAGGACTGTCAAACCAACTTCAAGAACTGTTAGATAAGGGGTTCATCCGACCCAGCTCATCGCCCTGGGGAGCCCTGTGCTGTTCGTCAAGAAAAGGGTGGATCTTTCGCATGTGCATCGACTATAGGGAACTGAACAAGATCACCATCAAGAACCGATACCCTCTTCCACGCATCGATGACCTATTCGATCAACTGCAAGGGGGCAACGTACTTCTCCAAGATCGATCTTCGATCGGGATACCATCAAATGCGAGTTCATGAGAAGACATCGCAAAGACAGCGTTCAGAACTCGATAGGTCACTATGAGTTCTTAGTCCCTGCCTTTTTGGGTTGACAAACGCTCCAGCAGTGTTTATGGATCTAATGAACCGAGTGTGCCGACCTTACTTAGACAAGTGTAATTGTCCCTTTATAGACGATATCCTGTTTTATTCGCAGAGCAAGGAGGATCATGAGCAACACTGAGGCTGGGGTTGAATTGCTAAAGGCCGAAAAGCTTTACGCCAAATTTTCGAAGTGCGAATTTTGGATCCGAGAAGTTCACTTCTTAGGTCACGTAAGTGAACAAAGAAGGAATACACGTCGACCCAGCCAAGATCGAGGCCGTAAAGAAGTGGGAAGCCCCAAAGACCCCCAACCGAAATTCGACAATTTCTCGGTTTGGCAGGTTATTACCGAAGAAATTTATCGCAAATTTTTCTAAGATTGGGGCAGCCCTTGACAACCTTGACGCAAAAAGACAAGAAGTTCGTCGGGAGAGAAACAAGAGAAGCATTCCAATTACTCAAGCATTAGTTGTGCAATGGCCCATTCTAGCGTTACCCGAAGGAAACGGGAAAATTTGTAGTGTATTGCGATGCTTACATCAAGGCTTAGGATGTGTTTGATGCAGAACGAGAAGGTTATTGCCTATGCATCCAGACATTGAAGGTCCACGAGAAGAACTACACCACTCACGACTTGGAACTCGGAGCAGTGGGGTTTGCCCTTAAGATCTGGAGACATATCTGTACGGCACCAAATGCACTATCTTTACGGGTCATAAGAGTCTTCAGCATATTCTGGACCAAAAGATGTTAACATGAGGCAGAGAAGATGGGTGGAGTTGCCAGTGACTATGATTGTGAGATCAAATACCACCCAGGAAGGCGAACGTATGGCTATGCCTGAGCAGAAAAGAAAGAGAAGCCTACAAGAGCACGAGCCATGGGAGTTTTGGTCCAGACCAGTTTGAAAAGCCAGATATTGGAAGCTCAAAGGGAAGCTCTAATGACTGACAACATAAAAAAAGAAACCCTTCATGGCATAAAAAGAAATTTGAGAAGAAAGGGGATGGAGTATGTTATTTTCAAGGGAAAATTTGGATTCCAAGTGTGGAGCACTGAGAAAATGATCATGGATGAAGCTCATCAATCAAAATATTCGATACAACCAGATCCGACAAAATGTACAAAGGACTGAAGGAGCATTACTGGGGGCCCGGGATGAAAAAAAGATATCGCCACTTACGAGTAAATGCTTGACTTGCGCGAAGGTTAAAGCAGAGCATCAGAGACCGTCAGACTTCTTCAACAAACCCGAAATCCCCGAGTTTGGGAAAAGGGAGCAATATCGATGGACTTTTTGACTAAATTACCCAAGACCAAAAAGGGGCATGATACGATTTGGGTAATCGTTGATCGACTCACGAAATCAGCGCATTTTTTGCCAATAAAGGAGACTTATAGCATCGATAAGCTTGCACGGTTGTATGTCGATGAGGTTGTTATGCGACACGGGGTCCCGATATCGATCACTCTGATAGGATATAGATTCACCTCGCGATTTTGGAAATCGCTTCAGGCAACCTTAGGCACTCGTGTGGATCTAAGCACGCTTACCATCCTCAGACCGATGGACAAACGAGAGAACCATTCGACACTAGAGGATATGCTACGTGCTTGCGTGATTGAATTTGGAGGTAGTTGGGACGATCATCTACCATTAGTCGAGTTCTCCTACAACAACAGCTATCATGCCAGCATTCAGTGTGCGCCATACGAGCACTGTATGGACGCAAGTGTAGATCCCCACTTAATTGGTTGGAAGTGGGAGAGAATAAATTGTTTAGGGCCCGGGTGTCGTGCAGGGGGACCACCGACAAAATCAAAATGTTCAGAAAAGCTGAAAACGGCCAGAGATCGCCAGAAAAGTTATGCCGATAATCGGGGAAAGCCCTTGGAATTTCAGTTGGTGACAAAGTGTTACTGAAGGTATCACCATGAAAGGCTAATAAGATTCGGAAAAAAAGGGGAAACTGAGCCCTCGTTTTGTTTGGGCCGTTTGAGGTCGTAGAAAGAATCGGACCCGTTGCCTATAGGTTGAACTTGCCTATAGAGCTGAGCTCTATTCATGACACGTTTCACGTGTCCAATCTGAAGAAATGTCTGTCAGAGAGACAGTAATTCTGCCTTTGGATGAGATTCAAATTAACGGAAAACTGCGCGCCTCGGAAGAACCAATCGAGATCCTTGATCAGAAACCAACAACTCCGCGCAGCAAAATACCAATCGTCAAGTACGATGGAACTCTCGTCAGGACCTGAGTTCACTTGGGAACGGAAGGATTTCATGAAAGACAAATACCCGCACCTCTTCACAAAGATCGCTTCGGGACCAGCAAGAATTAAATTTCGGGACGAAATTTCTTTTTAACCGGGGGGAAATGTGACAACCGTCATTCCGACCTCCAGGTTAATTTTCGCGTTCAGTCACTCTACAGCATTCCGTAGGTTAGAAGTTAGTTAAATAAGTTTAAGATGAAAATAGATTAGTTTTGCGAGAAAAAGTTAGGTTAAAATCCTAAGAGTTCCGAAAACTCCCGAAAAAGCCCGAACCGGGCCCCAAATCAAACCCCATAATCCTAAAATGCCAGAATTAAAATAATTTTTGGAAAAAATTTAAATTATAATGTTTAAATTATATGTAAAGTAACTTAATTAACCTAAAACCACTTCGAAAAGTTAGAAATTGCGAAAAAAAAAGACAAAAACCCGTACCGCGTCAAATTAACAGTGTCAAATGTACACTGTTTTATTTAACAAAAAAAAAAATAAAAAATAAAGGGAGAGTGGGTGGGACCCACAGGGCCGGCCACACCACCCCCAAGGTGGCTCTTCCCCCTCTTGATATAAAAAGCCATCATTTTTCCCCTTTTCCCAACAAATCTCATTATCACTTTTTCAAATCTTCATCCTCTCTCTATTTTCTCTCTACTCTCTCACTAAAATCAGCCAAGAACACAACTTGAATCCCGATTTTTAAGGGTTTTTAAAACCTATTTGAGATTAAGATTGGGTGTTCATCAAAGGTAAGCATAGTTTAGATATTTCTACTTTGATTTTTAACTCATTTGTAGTTTTTCTTCTCTTTTTTAAGGTTTTAACCCCTTTTGATTTAAATAAAGAACATGTGTTTGGGAAAGAGATTGAACCTTAGAAAATGTGTATAACATTCTATGAAGGTGAAAATCAATGATTTCCCCATAAAACACAAGAAATGGATCAAAAATCGTTTAGATGATGTTTTTGACCACCAAACTTGTGCAAACTTCATCAATAGTTCATGCATGGGTTTGGATGTATGAAAACATATTTTAGTTTTATTACATTTGAATAATCTGAGTTATGGGGAAATAGCAAGAAAAACCCCAAATGGTAAAGATTTATGTGTTTTTGGTAGTATTTTGGTGTTAAATGTTGGACAGATTCTGCAAAATAGTGCATTTTTACTTACCGACCCAAAAAGGGCATTCTTGAACTTATTTCTTCATGAAAATTTTATGGGATGATATTTAATGTGTTAGGTTCAAACCCCATGGGAAAGGTGCAAAAACACCAAGATTTGAACCCAAACCACCATAAAACATTTTTTTTGTGCAACAGTTTTGGTCAGAAACTTTTGGGCAGCTTCAAACTACATAACTCCTTGATTATTTATCTAAAATACGATTTTCTTGATTTTAAACTCAAGTAAATTTGATTAGCTTTCTAAAAAGTCCAAGACATGTCATTTAGAGGGTTTTGGACTTTAACCAATGAGTTTAAGTTGGTGGTGTAGGCTGTCCTCTTATGGCAGATTTCACATGCACCCCTGAAGAAATCATATCTCCCTCAAAAACCATCCTTATGACATGAAACTTTTCTCAAAAGTTTGGTATATGTTTTAGCTAGAAAATCCCTTTGGAAATTCGTGATAAAGTGGTGTATAGAATTATTTATGAATAAAACAAGGACTAAAGGTATTCTGGAATTTCAGCCCTTTCCACTGATTTGTAAAAATGTTTAAAAATAGTAAAAATTCTCTAAAAATCATGAAACTTGGTTGAAAATGTTCCTAACATCCCCCAATTCAGGGGGTAAAAATTTAAAAGACTCAATATTTAGAGGACCTAAGTTTAAAAAGCAATTTTTACAACTCAAAAATTTGGGGCAGATTCTGAAAATTTCTTAAAAGCCCAATTTTATAAAATTGAACTTTTAAATGTTTGGAAGACTTCAATTGTAAAAAAATTTAATTTTTATTGATTAGGCCCATAAAATTTATATAATGGCATATTATGGATTTCGGGACGATTTTAGTTAAGACCGTTGGAAACCCAGGGCTTACTTAAAATTTCGTAAATGATAGGACGACCCTAGTTTTTGGAGCCGGGGTTTAGGTCACGCATCAACTCTTTCAAAATCCGCACTAAGCACTCAAGGTGAGTATTCACAGCCCCACTTTTTACCGTTTTATACGTTTTGGGGGTGAAAAGCAGATATGATTGAATGTTTTTAGAAAAGTTATGAATTGAACTGTTCGAAATGAGCAAAATGGATTTAAATGAATCGAATTGAAATGAAACGTAAGTGAGTTAAATTGATATGTTTATAGCTTGAAAATAGTGAGAAAAAAAGAAAAATATGAATTTAAGTCCCCGAAGACTACTATTAACTCATAACAATGGCCTAAAATACACGTGGATTTGCGCTATTTGGATTGACATACCCACCTAGAACTGACGATGATAGGTGCACTGTATTGAACAAAACGTCTACCAAGTGGATTTTTCTTCCACCTCTGGGTAGATAGGGGCAAGCATGTCATGAATTGAAAGGATTGTTGTACTCACTAATTATCTTGCGATTTTCAAATCATTTCCCGGAAAATTTAAATCACTGTTTGGGAGTGAATGAACGGATTCACTCTAACTGTATACGATAACTTAAGCGAATGAACGGATTTGCTTCAGTTTAAATTTTTGGGAAAAATGCAGAATAAAAGATTCACCGAAAAGTCGTTGCATTTTAAAAAATTTTGTGCATATAAAACCTGTGAACTCACCAACTCTTGTAGTTGACACTTGTTTATCATGCTTTTCAGGAAATCCGAAGGTTTGATAAGATCATTAAGGGAACTTTTGTATAACACCAGTCATGTTGATTCATATTTCGTTTAAATTTGTAAACCTGAATGATGGTTGGATTGTAATACTTGTAGTACTGTGTAAACTCTTTTAAACTTTTGATAGAATATTGGGGGTATTTTATTTCCTATCGCGATGAAATCTTTACTGTGGCACCTCGTGGTTCCGCTTTAGCGGGTGTTACATAGATCTTGCATTATTGGCTTCCATCATTCAAAGATCTACGTGTTCATGCATATTCGTTGTGGTTGATTTTGGGAAACCCACAATTGGTATCAGAGCCTACCACTGCTCTTGATCCGTAGTCTTCCCGCGACAGAAAATTGGACTTCTTGCGACAGAAGATCGACTTCCTGCGACAGAATATCAATCTTCCCGCGACAGAAGATCAATCTTCCTGCAACATAAGAAAATCTTCCTGAAGCATTAGAGTGCCTGAAAACTAATTCTCCTGAAACAAAGATAGTGTTTTCCTTGAACACTTTCGGGTCATACTTATGGTTTAAGATCCACAATTGTTGATCCAGCTCTCCTAAGACCTGATGAATGATAATGATCCTGTAACTTCACTTAGTGAATAGGCTTTACTTTCAGTTATAGCTTGAGGAATTATCACGAGTTTGTTCAGTGTTATTCCTTGTTAAATTTTGTTGTAACTTGCAGTTTTAAATCATCAGGAAACAGGATCAGGAGATGAACGAGTCTGTTCTGCAGTCTACTGATCCTACCACCGAAGTGAAAACCTCCTGAAGACATTAAGATCATACTCAAAGAACCATCAGCGAAGTCGAAGAATTAGCTATACAGGAAACCCCATGCTCGTGATCTGAAGACAGAACTCAGTGATAAGCAGGCTGCTCAATCTCGTATGACAATCCTGAAGACCTATTTAGGATACAGTGACCCCTGATCTACATCAGTATCAGGACATTCCTCACTAATCAGTATCCTGATCCTGAAGGATTAGTGTAATGTCTTAATCTAAAAGCACAAAAGGATTATCCCCCTTTACTGACACAAAATACATAAGGAGAGTCTCATTTCTGTTCCTCCTACTTATCAGACCTCAAGGCACTGTTTACACGAACCCTCTTTTGCACAACATGCAAAGGGGATTTGTTTATAGTAAATATACAAGGACCACTTAGAATGGACACGTACACAAAAGTGTGTCTGCATGCATTTAATGCATGGGTATAAATAGGACTTGAAGGGAAGTTCTCCATACTTCTTCTTTACCCTACTTATCATCCAGATCCTTCTTTCTTATCCTTCTATTCTCTCTTTTTTACTAATCTTCTCACTCTAGTGTATAGTGAAAGAAACTTAGATTTTTTTAGTTTAGACTTGTAGTCCCTTTTTTATTTCCGCAACAATCTGTAAATTCATATTGTTAATACAACAAGAATTTTTAAAAATGAAATTTTGTGATATATTCAACCCCCCCTTCTATAATCCCATACACATCCTTACTTGAAGGTCACTCCTTTGGGACCAACAGGTGGTATCAGAGCAGATACAAGCTGTCATTTCCTTCTCTTAGAAAAATCTTGTGATCCTCTCTTCTCTAATCCATGGCTCTTCAAGCTTAAAGGGTAATACTTTTATACCGGTTTTGCTGGAAAACCTCCAAGGTTTAACAAAGATAACTTCTCTCTTTGGAAAACCAGGATGAAACTTTTCCTATCTAGTTTCTGATCCCCAGATTCCATACTTTTTGGAAAATGGACCACATGTGCCTACACAAACCGTCCATGCTGTTCCACGCAGGCTACCAACCAACTATACCTAAAGGGAACTGGTAAAGCCTGTGACTGATTGGGAAAGATGAGGACAGACCCTTGTCAATATTTACACTAAAACTAGGTCTCTCATTGCCATGTCACTCCCTGATGATGTCTTTCACTCTGTGTGTCCCCCTTCGCTCTGCCAAAGAGATTTGGGACACCCTCTGTGTTCAAAACAAGGTACATTCTCATGAATCAAGAAAGATTTTCTTGGTTCGCTAGTAGAAATCTTATTCATCAAAGGATGAACTCTCTCCCAGATACATCAGAGATTCAACCTGAAGACTATCGGTACTATCTATCCTAACTCTAATGGTTACCAATTCATGGGAAGCTCTTCCTGAACTTTGGGAAACCTACACCTCCCTGCTTATCTATTCCAAAGACATAAAGACACTCACACTAAGTGAGCTGTACGGTATTCTTCTGAACCATGAGCAACAAAGAAACTGAAAAAGAATCTCATAAGAGATACTAAAGATTCCAAAAGCACCTCTGTTTCATTGTCTCTGATTCAGTTCCTACTGTTGCTACTCCCTTCTTCTGTCACCATTACTGAATTAGAATCTTCTGATTCTGACATGTCAGACTCAGATCCTGATTTTAATGAGCCCTCTTGCCTTACTAACCCATCCTTCAAAAAGTTACCAAAAAGGGAAATTTCCCCAAAGAAGGAAAACTCTCTCTCTTACAAACAAGCCTAAAACCGAATCTGTTGATAAGGCTACAGCTACCGCTACAACTGTCAGGGCAAAGGACACTTTTCCTAATGATTGCAGGGACAAAAAAAATTAGTTTTCTCCTTCTTTTACCAATCTTCCTCGAAAACCCCAAATACCAGCGCCTGAAAGAGAATACAAAAAGATGGATTCCTACGATTCTGGCACCGTGCTTTCTGAGATGAAGTCGGTCCTGCACCAGTCAAGCTCTTTGTCTCTGCTTCCTCTGTCTCTCCTTAGGCCTCTTGTTTTAAGACTTTCAAACCAGCCTTCTGTGCTAAAATTGGATCAGCACCTTCAACGAAGTCAAAAGCAAGCTTTTTCGCAGCTTGAGCAAGAGGAAGGCTTCCTTCTGCTTTTTATTGTGCTCCTTCTGAGCTCTTATTGCCAGCTCGTACTCCTCCTGTTATAGATAGGAGAACTCAGAGTCCCAAGAGGTACGAGGGGAAATTTTTTAAACTCTTGTACTCTCGATCGCTCTATCACAGCGTCTAAACGCCCATCCCTGTTCACAGCAGTAGAAGTGTCAGGGTAGTTTTCTCCTTCAGAACGGGGAGAATTAGAAGGAGAGATCTAGGGGAAGAGGCAGGGGTAGAATAATCATCAGAGATGAATTCATCATCTGACGATAGGATTACGGTTTCAGGGGGGGCTTGGTGTCTTGGGTTCTAGAAGATGAGGTTTTAGGGTTAAAGCGGGTGATAGGATGTAAGGTAAGGTTTCAGGGTTTAAGGGTGTAACCTTTGAAAGTCATTCTACTTATTCAGCCGTGTTTGTTCTGATGGACTATTCTCCATAAGGCGAAAATCTCACCAGTGACAGAACCGAAGTTAACATCCGACATTCGGTTTCAGTTCGTTTTGGATTTCAGGTTCGGGGTAGGTTCAGGTGTTGGTTCAGGGTAGGTTTGATTGGTGGTTGTAGACAACTATCTGAAGGTTGTTTAGGGTGAGTCTTCAAGGGCTATCGGTATGTCATGGTTTTAGGGTAGGTTTTTGGGTTTTTAGGAGTGAGAATGGAGATTATCAGAAGTGGAGGGAGAGGGTGGTTTTAAATGACAACCAGGAGCACCAGGTTTTCCCCCTGAGATTGTGCAGGGCCCCGGAGTGGGCGTTGATGCAGCTATCTTCTCGAATATGAAGTCGTCTTCATCATCATCATATCTTCATCAACGTCGTCGTTGTTTCCCCCCGCCGCGTTGATATTCCAGTTTTGGGGAGGGGAAATAGACGAGTGGTCCCCCAAGACGGTGAGGTGGCTATCTCTCCCCCTCAAAAGTGCCCTGGACAAGGCAGCTATTGAAACACACATCTGAAGGAAGAGGTCATGTCCGTCTGGAGCTTGGGGGTGATGATGGAGGGGTACCAGGGACTGAAGTAAGTCCCTGTCACGTTTGGGGAACGCTGGTGGTGGTGGAGGAGCAGTGGAGGCACTTGATGGCGGTGGAGAGGTCATTCACCTTCTCCTGAAAGCCCTAAGCCCGCTTCTTGAGCTTCCACCCTGCACCACTGCACTTTGGAAAAGAGGTGAGAGTGTTGGAGCTAGTGTTGACAGCAGTAGAAAGAGCAGGTAGGGCAGTGGCCTTCATGTCCTCAATGGACGCCTGGAGGGAGTTGGGGGAGGTGGCCACTTGGGATACCTTGTCGTGGAGATTGTCCAGACAAGGGATGTTCAGGATCACGCCTGTGGGTGGCGGAGTGGCAGCAGTGGCAGCAGCATGGCAGTGGCGGGAACGGCTTTAAAACCAACAGCAGTGGCACCTTTGCAGAGGCAAGTTCCAGCTCCAAGCCTGGAGACGAGCCTTGCGTGCGTCTTCCTGCATTTGCAGTGCCGCCTTGGCGTCCTGGAGCTGTCTCTCTGCGGACTGGTGCCTGAGCTCAGCCGCGCTCAGCTGCGCTCAGAGTCCGTGAAGACAAACTCGTCGAAAGGATCATCCTGATGAAGTTGAGGATGTCCTTGAGCTGCTGCTCCAAAGAACCTGTAACTTAGTAGCTAAGTGAGCATTAGAAGAACTCAAAAGCTTTCATAGAAGAAGAGATGTAATAGTTTGCTTAATAATATTACCTGAGGGTTCAACGGCATCAGAACGATTGCCGTCCACATCTCTGATGTTCCAGATGAACAACCTCAGGTTCTAGTTGTTTAGGAGCAGGATATCTGTGGTAGAGAAGATTTGATAAAAGAGAGGGTATATTAAATAAGCAGGGAAAAGTGAGGTAATATTTCTTACTAGCAGCTCCCTGCTTCTTTTCTTCTGCGCCTTAGATTTGGCGCGCTTGGGAAAAGGGGGTGAGAGGATCCAGATGGAGGTGGGCGCTTCTGTAGCGCCGAAAAGTAGTTGCAGCCGGGGAAGTCAGTAATGGGTTACTACTGACATAGCGTGCAAAGGAAGAGAAGAAGAAGATGGTTTGGAGAGATGAAAGAAATCATACCTTGAGAAGGAGGGGAGGCGAGCTGCTCTTGGTCCTGTTCAGGTTCAGGGAGAACCAGGACAGCAGAGAGAGGTACGTCATCAAGACGAGGAGGAACCTGATCCAGGATCTTCGGTCCGATGGCTAGTTGTTGAAGGTGCCTTCAGTTGGATAGGCACTCTTCATGTGAAGCTCCAGGGCGGCGGGGAAGAACGGGGAAGGAACATTTGGGGAGGCGCTTTAGGGCCTTGATCTTCTTGACCATATCGTCCCGGATATGGGGGAACATAGTCAAACTTCTGATTTTTGAGAGCGGAGTAACCATGTTCTAGATGACGGTGGGAAACTGCTCAGTGTTCCCGTCTTGCCCGTCGACAAGACCAAACGTGTTCCATATGTAATAGAACGAAGCGTTTAGTCCGGTTTTGTGGACAGTGGCAAGGTCTTGGTGAGGGGGACTCCTTCCTTCTCAAGCCATCTGTAGCCAATGTCATCAAGGAGGCTGATGACTTTTTCAGGGGATGGGGGGGGAGGATATCTCTTCTTTTTAAGATCTGGAGGACGTTGTGCAGGGTCCCAACCCCGAAGGAGATGTATCGTCCTTGATCGGGAAATTTTTAATCACCTGTGGAGTTTGCCTTGATTTTCTTCTCCTGGGCACCATGGCAGTGGACCATAGTTGAAGCAGTAAAGGTTTGTTTGGTTTGGGGATTGATAGTAAATGCAAATCCCTTTAGTGGACTGCTCAGCATAAAATCCTTCACAGGCTGAAAGGGATTCCTTGCCTTGAGGAAATTCGAAGAGCCCTACCAAGTTGTTGGGCTTGAAGGTAATGTCATGCTGAGGGATGACGATTGGGAGGCTTCCAGCAGCTGTCAGAGTGTGGGGGCCCAGAGGAGAGCGGGCGTCAAGAAAAAGTGGAAAGGTAGCAGCCATCCTGTTAAAAAAAATAACATAAAGTGGGTGATTAAGAAAACCAAAATATGTATCTTTCTTCACTTTTCAATGTACATAGAAAAAGTTCGTAAAACTGGTGAAATCCTTTTACTTGGGAATAGATTTAAACCAAAAATCACAAAGGAATTTTTTGGGTATTAAGAAATTTCTATTTTGAGAAATTAACAAAAAGGGTTGAATGTTTTTTTAAAAAGAAATAAGAAAGATCACATAAACATTTTAACAAAAACTATGAAGTTTTTAGAAACTAAGAAAAAACAATGATTTTGGGGTTTTTTGGAAAAAACTTTTTTCAAAATAAGTTGTTTTAAAGGAAGAGGATCAACTTATTTGTAAAAAACAAAAGAATAGAACACTTACATGTTTCTGTTGAGAATATGAGTGTGTGTTCTTGGTGTTCTTGTTGAAACAAAAACTGTTTGCTTTTCTTGTTTTTTTCTTCTTTATGCTATGAAGAGTTTTGAGCGAAAGAGGAAAAGAATCAAGTAGGTTTTTATCCCTTTTGGGGAAAGGAGAGAAAACGGATGAGAAGAAAAGAGGGGCAAATTTCAAACGTAAGATAGAAAAAATTCTCGTGCGTTTCACGCCCTGACACACTCGTGGGGAACGGGAAACGTCCCTTACGTGTCATTACAATAAAAGTTTTTGTTTTTTTCAAAAAAAGCAAAAACCCAATTTTTTCAGGAAATTCCTTTTCGTGAAAATGATTTTCTTTGGGAAATTAGAGTACTTATCAGATAATACTTTTTTGGAAAAATCCACTTATCACTTAATGCGATAAGGTTTCGGGGACATTTGTGAATGGTGAATATTGAACTCCATTTTGTTCCTACTGAATATGAGCTTGCTGACCCTTTACCAAACCACTGGATGTAACACATTTTAATATGCTCATCAGTGAACTGGGATGTTAAATTTCCTGACGAATGAAGTTTATCAGGAAAAAAAAGTTGTTAAGTCCTTTAGAATAATTTTCATCGTAGGAATCCATCTTCGCCGAAACAGGGAAAGAAAGGGTTCGTGGCAAAACCTGGCTCACCGCAAACGCTCAGGAGTAAAGGATGTAAGCACACTCTTGACAAGTTAGACCGATACAACTTGTCAGAGTGGAACGAAATTAGAAGCCTATTTCCCAAAAGCCAACAAAAATTACAGGGCTAAGTAGAAGAAGTCATTGATAGATTTAATCGCTCGAATCAGAACAACAACCGAAATACCTGATGTCCGGCTCCAACCTCCCTCTGCTCTCCAAAGCCTCCTGTTCGACGATCAGCAGGCACTTAAACAAGGAGACCCACTCCTTGCATGCCCAGGACTGCATACAAGCCATTGGATCCCCTCGATGCTTGACCTCTCTTTTCCTTCAGGAGTATCTCTCTCTGAAGGTCAAGTCATCAGAGAACCTGTTCATGGTATTTTGTAGGTGACAACCTCAACATCCTTCGCTTTCAACACTTCAGCGAACTACACAAAGCACCCACTGAACACTTGGTGTCAGTCCTCTTCATTGCAAAGAAAGAAAAGAAAAATCAAGATAATAAAGAATTTGTTCGTGCTGTCAAGCCTTTACTGATCACAAAATAGCCAATGATGAAACCCCATTCACTATACAAGTTAAGACTTTAAGAAAATTTGTGAGGGCTCTGATAGCTAGAACTTTTGTAATTTTCTTTCAGACTTTATTCATGTACTTGTGTATTTTCTTTTATTCTTGTAAAAACTTGCATGAGATTAATGAAAATGCATTTCAGTGCATCGTACTTTATTCCATCATAGTACTGAAAAAAGATCCCTCAAAACAGTAAATGGGACAAGTACCTTTATGAGTTCTATTTCCTACTGTTAATTTCTAGACTTAGATTTATTTTCTAAACCTTTCTAGACTTAGACAATTTCTCTGTTGTCTTATCATTATCATTTAGGGGGAGATTATTGATCCAGCTCTCCTAAAACCTGATGAAATGATAATGATCCTGTAACTTCACTTAGTGAATAGTCTTTACTTTCATTATAGCTTGAGGAATTATCACTGAGTTTGTTCAGTGTTATTCCTTGTTAATTGTGTTGTAACTTGTAGTTTTAAATTATCAGGATCAGATCAGGAGATGAACGAGTCTGTCTGCAGTCTACTGATCCTGACCACCGAAGTGAAGACCTACTGAAGACATTAAGATCATACTCAAAGAACCATCAGCGAAGTCGAAGAATTAGCTGATGACAGGACCAACAGCTCGTGATCTGAAGACGGAACTCAGTGATAGCAGGCTGCTCAATCTCGTATGACATCCTGAAGACCTATCGGGATACAGTGACCCTGATCTACATCAGTATAGGACATTCCTCACTGATCAGTATCCTGATCCTGAAGGATTAGTGTAATTTTCATAATCTAAGCACAAAAGGATTATCCCCCTTTTACGGACCAAAAGTACATAAGGACAGTCTCTTTTCTATTCCCTCCGAAACTTATAAACCCTCAAGGCAACGGTTTACACGAACCCTCTTTTGCACAACATGAAAAGGGGTATTTTTTTATAGTAAATAGTACATAGGACCACTTAGAATGTGACACGTACACAAAAGTGTGTCTGCATGCTTTAATGCATGGGTATAAATGGGACTTGAAGGGAAGTTCTCCGTACTTCTTTTTCACCCTACTTATCATCCAGATCCTTTCTTTTCTTTATCCTTCTATTCCCCTCTTCTTTACTAATCTTCTCACTCTAGTGCATAGTGAAAGAAACTTAGATTGTTTATTTTAGACTTGTAGCCCTTTTCTATTTCCGCAACAATCTGAAAATTTCCATATTGTTTAATACAACAAAGAATTTAAAAGTGAAATTTGTGTGATTAAATTAGCCCCCCCTTCTATAATCCCATACACTATCTTTACTTGAAGGTCACTCCTTGAGACCAACAACAATCAACCATCAATCATGAACACGCGGCTATAGGGTCCGATACCCGACCACCGGTTCTCCATGTCCTGAAGAAGATTTGATGAAGAGAGAATGACAGAAGAAGCCTTGGCGTTGATCACCAGTATTTTTCCAAGAGAAATGCAAGAAAACCCATGTCTTTTAACAACCATCTAAGAAGACTTGAACAGGTGGTAGAGCAGACTACCAGAAACCCAAGAAAAGACCAAGTCTAATGACAAAGGCAAAGAACCAAAGAAAACCTTCTTCATGATGAAAGATGAGGGAACAACACTACTTGCTGAAGATGAAGCTTGGCTTAGAATGTCAATGATGATGAGAGGGGGATACCCTATGTGTGCTTGCTGAGGATCGACTAGTGATGAAGGAAGAGAAGATCAACTTTGCCTGATGGCAATGATGAGGATGAGGGAGGGTTACTCTGAAGATGGAGATCAAGGCTACAATGATTGTGACTCGAAGAATTCTGAGTCATCTTCTTTTGAGGTACTCCGGGACCCTTACTTTGAACTCGAAAATCAAGTAAAAGGTCTAGCACTTAAAATTTCTAAGTATGATAAGAAAATTAAACAAGCAAACAACTTAACAACCATTGCTGAATCCAAACTAGCTAGTGAACATTCTTAGTTGTGAAATTCAACAATGAGTTAGCTCACTCCAAGGATACAATTAACATGCTCCCCTTTTTGCAAATAAAACTCTTGAAGATAAAGTAACATGCATGAATGTTTATATCCTAACCTACAAAAGAAACTTCATGAGGCTGAAGTCTTGAGTAGAGTAAGTGTTCAAAAGTATGAAGCAATTTTTGCCCAACGAACAATCTCTTTGAAAAAATAAAAGAATGGAGGACAAGTTCCTAAAGAGAGGCCAAACCGATCAAACCATTCATATGAACCACCTAAAGAGTTCAATTATTATAATCCTAAAGAAGGCATTGGATACAAAAGTCCATGCTATCTTAATTGCCATATCCAAGACTCCCACCATGTATACCTTCGGTACATGAGTCTTGATACAAAATCGTTTTCATGAAAGAGTCTGATAAACCTGAACAGTTGAAGGGAAATTGAGAAAAAAGAAAAAGATAGAAAAAACACTCAATTCCCTTCACTATTCATCTCTCAATGCTAGTTAGCAACGCATGAGATCCCTTTGTCTAAGGATTACACGCCTAGCTACACTGAGGCTGAGATGAAACCGGGAAGTTCCAATTCTCGAAAAGTTTTAAAAAGACAACAACACGTTTTATGAGAAAAGGATTGCGAATCTTGGGGAGGAACTCGGGGATGAGAGGCGCATGACCTGGGAGAAGGACTTGTTCTTGAGTAAAATCAATGAACTTGTAACTGCCCTCAAACCCAAAGAGTCCCCCAAAAAGACATTCAACCCCTCATGTGGAACTTTGGTAAAACACCTCATCATCGCCATGCGGGGAATGTTGATGCTTTAGATTTTCAACTTTCAGGTACAAATTCTCAAACTCAAAATCCTTGTACAAGGTCTCCTTTTTGCACAACTGTTTCATACATGGATGACTTAACAAAATTCAGCACTTTAGATCAACGGTACAAATCTCTGAGATTATATGGGATGATTGCACCAACATGGCTGGTGAGGGTGGTAGATCAACTAGTACCTCCAAACCAGAACGCGTACCCTGTCAAACCTACTCGGAAGACAAAGGGAAGACTCCAATAGTCCCCCCGGGAGTCTGAAGTTGTAAGTAGTTCTCGTTCCAATGTGACTTCTCGTTCCAATGTGACTGCTCCTAAGAAACGAGACCTCTCGTAAGAACAAGAAGTCGTCTAAAACTAAAGAACGTCACACAACTTCCACCCAAAAACAAATCTTCAAATCATCATTTTCATGCCAATCACACTTCTTCAAATGAGACAAATCCAAAAATGTGAGACAGGGTAGGCGAACTCAAAGAGAATGAAACTACAAAAGCAGTCATCCAAAGTCACTGTACATAAGCCCACAATTTTCGAAAAATAATTTTCCAACGATAAATTTATAGAGCTCACAGTCATGCGTCATACTCTTTTAACTTTCATGACTGTGAACATGTTGCTTATGGATATCGGGGTGATTATCGAAGTCGAAAAATATTTTCATTTTGGCTTTTGTGCGAATCCTTTGTGAATGATCGATATTGTGCTCCCAACTTTTATGGGTTCTACAATCATGCTTATCATCATCACACTCATCATGCTAAGAAACATAACTCTAAAAACCCGCTGATACTAACCCAAAGGGCCCATTCCCAAATGGTACCTAAAAATGTTTGCACTTGAATTTTGCAGGCCGGTCATGTGTAAGTTATGGTTGAGGTTGTCCCAAACACCCGACCGGCGAAGGACCTTCTCACTCCCTTCAAGAGTTGTATTTGGTGAGAAGTTCATTTATGAGTGGTAAATAAGTCGAGGGGGAAAGTTCCCTAATTTTGGGATGTTCCAAGGGGGAACATTGTATGCCTTTGCTCGAACCAAGGGGGAACGTACTTTCCTTTGGGATGATCCCAAAAGGGGAACAAGTACATCATCTACATTTTAAACCCTTTAAACTCGGGTTTGACAATTGCCTTGAGCTTAGGTTTTTGCTTGCCTTAAACTCGGCTTTGTTTTCAAAACCTGGTAAGGAGGGCCCCGGCATTTGCTGCAAAACCTTGAGCTTAGTTTGTTTTTAAAAAAACATACATATATATATATATATATTAAATTAATTTTAAAAAAATCAATCAAATCTGTTAAAATAAAAAAAAAAAAACAAACGTCATCTATTTAAAAAAAGGGTTTAAAAAAAGTTTAAAAAAATAATAATAAAAAAATAAATCAAAAATAAAAAAAAATAAAAAAAAATCAAAAGAAAATCTTTTTGTCTTTTTTTTTTAACAAAAATCTGATTTCTCTTTTTTAAAAAAATAAATAAATCAAAAATCAAAAGAAAATCTTTTTGTCTTTTCTTTTTAAAAAAAAATTTCTGATTTCTCTTTTTTGTTTTTCTTTCCCTTCTCTCTCCTTCCAATAACTTTTTTTCTTTCTTTTCACTTCTTTTTCTTCTTTTTACTTCTTCTTCTTCCTTTTTCATCCACCTTGCCACATTCTTCAATGGCAGACCCCCAAATTCTCTGCAAATTTTCACAGAAAAATTCTTCACTTCAATCAAATGGCGTTTACGATTTGATCGGAGATTTTGAGTTTGATCAAAAAATGCTTGTGAAAAAATGTGTCCTTGTGTTGCATTCACTGGAGAGTTCGGCGACGGAGAGATTTCGCCAGAGCCGACGACGGCGTTGTCAAGATCTTGTTCCGTCGCCGATATGAGATCCGACGCCAATGCCGTCGGTTGGTCGTTTTCCCGGGATCTGCACCAAGCAACTGACCGGACCTCCAGCCTTAGATGCTTTCCTGTCTTCCGGCCATCTGGGTGCTTCAGACCCGGCTTTAAAACTCTTCACCCTTATTTTTTGTTCGGCCCCGTGAACCTCCGGCTTCCGGGCAGTTCCGCCTTCGAGGAACATCTTCCGGCCTTCCGAATCATTGATCTTCCGGCCTTGTACGGCCATCTAAGCCGAGTTCCGCCTTGTATTTCGAGAGTTCCGGCCAAACCCCAAAGTTTCGGCCTTGTGTGCTATTGAGTTCCGGCCTTGTGTCGGTCGTTTGGGAGTTCCGGGCCCTTTCTCTATCCACTTCCGGCCTTCACATACGCCCGGGCCCTTTGTTTCTTGTAGACTTCCGGCCTTAGTTTTTTTTTTCTTTTCTTTCACCTGTTACGGCCTTCTTCTGTTTGTGTGTGTGTGTTTTTTTTTTTTTTGCGTTTTTAAGAACGACACCTCCCAAGAAAGTCCTTTGTTTCTTTCTTTTCAGCTACTAAGAACTAGGTACTGAATGCTTTGTGCTTATTGTTTTTAATGAAAAAGAAAACAAACAACAACACAAAAAGAAAAGAGATAAAAAGGAGTTAGGTTTTTAAATTAAAAAAAACGTTTTGCTTTCATTTTGTTTTTTACTTTCATAATTGTATATCTATAATCTTATAAAATCAGGCTGGGTTTGCTGACGCGTTAGGAAACACCACAGGGGCGTCTTCAAGCCTTTTCTCTACCGCAAGCCCGTGGTATTACACTCAAATCGACAGGGGTTGTTTTTTCTCCAATTCATCCCAATAATCCAACTCATGTGGGATCCTCTTTTTGAACAAATCTCTGTTCTTCCACAATTTTGCCATCCACCGTATCTCGATTTCATATGACGGACATTAATTTGGGGGTGCTTCACCACATCTCAAATGCACCAGTATCCTGAATTTTCATCAATATCTTCAGAGAATATGGTTTGGATAAAATCCAAATGAGATAAATCATTCATTCTCTCCCCAAAGTTCTGAATTTTAACCCTAAAAACCCTAGATACCAAAAATCAGGGTTTTTCCGGGTCGGGTGTAGCTGAAGGCGAATCCAACTGTTTTCACTGTTGGCCTACATACGCAAATCATTCCTGCTATTGATTTCATTAGAAGATTTAAGAAATCAAAATGGTTGTTTATTGCACCCCATAGCTTTTGTATTTTTGGTTGTTTGGGAGTTTGGGTTTGCATCATTTGCATTTGTTATTTTGTTCAATTGGGCAGTTTGGGTTTGCATCATTTGCATTTGGTGGCTTAGTCTAGAGTATGTGAATAGCTGTTGAGCTTCAGGATCGTGTAAATATCCTTTTCGTGGGTTTGGATAAGAGAAGGAAATTGGGGTTTGGAGCTGTAATTTTGGGGTTTAAAAAAAAA
>JARYMX010000235.1:27500-43013 GCA_030169165.1 Centaurea solstitialis | reverse complement strand
ACAGCACAGATCACCACGAAATTCTAGCTGTTCATAGTCAGCTTCGTGCTTGAAGGATCGTTGGGTGAAAGCTTGTACTACAAGCTCCTTGCTCTTAAATGTGTACCCTGTTATTTCTGTTACCTTGCTATTGATTTCTGTTTTAGGGTCAAACATACACATTAGCTTGTTCTTTCCTCCGTGGAGGAGGAATCGTTACAGCCAAGTATGGAGAATGAAAGGAATGTGGAGGAATCGTTGCAGCCAAGTATGGAAGATGAAAGGAATGTGATGCCATTTGGAAGAAGATGAAAGGAGAATGTGATCTTTTACTTTCTTAGGGAACACACACACAAACAGATTTATATATATATATATATAGAGGAAGGCTGGCTATTTTACAATTTGAATGACCTTAGCTAGATGATGTCATAATGATGATGAAACATGTTGATGAAACAAAAGATTACAAATTGAAGTAAGAAATATATATATATATACAACTAAAGTTTATGCATTTTGCATGAATATGGAAATGTGACTGCAACTGCAGAAATGTACATATTACTATATTAGTAGAGACTTAGGGTGCGTTTGGTACGTAGGACAGGACAGGACAGGACAGGACAGGACAGGACAGGACAAGACAGGACAGGACAGGACAAGACAGGACAAGTGTCCAGCGTTTGGTAAGATAGAATAGCATAGGACAGGACAAGCCAGAACATGTTAAAATGACCAGTTTACCCCTGATAAACTGTTTACTGTTTTATTAATAAATAATCAATTTAAATGCATAATAACAAAGAATTTAAAACCTTATAATATTGTTTTATTGATAAAGTTTATAAGTTGTCGCCGGACGTCGGATGTCGCCGGAAGTAAAGCAGCCGCAGGTCGCCGGACATCGCCGGAGAGGGAGGCGGAAGTCGTCAGACATCAGACGTCGCCGGAGGTAGCAGCCGCAGGTCGTCGGACGTCGCCGGACATCGCCGAAGAGGGAGGCGGAGGTCGCCGGACGCCGCCGGAGGTAGCAACCGTAGGTCGCCGTGTTAGGAATTATGTGCAGAGTTGACAAACCAAGTAATTATACATCCAATGTTACAAGACACTTGAGGGTCACACCTGTGAGGACCTATAAGTCGAACAAGTTAGATGAAACCCAGAAATGGCAGCGGCTCATGGTCGTTGTCATCGCCGGAGCACCACGGATCACCTGCCAGGCCGCCGGCTGCCTTACGGCCACGCCGGGCGGCGGCGGCGATTGGCCCCGAAGACAATCGACCACCGCGCAACGTTTTGGCGACGGTGGTGGCGTTGTTTGCACGGAGGTGGGCAGCGGCTCATGGTCGTTGTCATCGCCGGAGCACCACGGATCACCTGCCAGGCCGCCGGCTGCCTTACGGCCACGCCGGGCGGCGGCGGCGATTGGCCCCGAAGATGATCGACCACCGCAAGCCACAAAATTGGCCGCGATGGTATGAGTGGCGGTGGCGCCGTTGTTTTAATAGCAGCGATAGCAAGTGGTGGCGGTGGCTACGGTCATCGTTGCCGCATTAGGCGAGAGCCACCAGGCCGCCTACCGGCAGCCCTAAGGCTGACCCGAGGCAGGGGCGGTGGTTGTTTGCTATTGATCGTCGTAGCTAACCACCAAATTGGTGGTGGTCTCGTTAGGCGGCGGTGGCGAAAGCCAAACCGCCGGCTGTTGTCATCAGCGGCAACGGCGGCCTTTGCGGCTGCTGTCGTTGCGATGGTAGGCGGTGGTGATGAATGGAATCGGTGGTGGTGGTGACGATTTTGATTGTTACCATCATCACCGGTAACTAGTTTGTTTTCCCGAAAGCCAACGGCGACGGTGGTTATTTACCTTCGCCGTCATCAAACCGATCAAAAGGTGACCGTTTGTTACTATCATCGGATTGGTATCGATTGTTTTTCGAAACTCGAAGCGATAAGAAAGGATTAGGATTTTTCGATCCTCGATAGTTTTTCGAGCAAATCACGAAACCCTAATGGCCCAAGACTACCATTTTGGGGTAATGGGCCTATAAGCCCAGTTTTTGGACCAAGTTTGTGCCCCAAATAAGTTTTGTTGGTTTTAGACCCATTTACCCAGATTAACTTATTCAAGTAATTTTATTGCTTTAGTTTTTCATTAAAATTTTTATAAACCGAATAAGTCAAATAGGCCTAGTATTGTATTTGATCAGTTGGTCGAATCTAGATACAGTTTTAAGGCCAGTATTGTGTATCTCGACCAGTTAGTTCGAAATACCTGTTTTTCGATATTTTTGGGTAAAAGGTTGATATTTTTAGATAAAATGTTTTTTTTTGTTTTATAAAATAGGATTTATTGTTTATAAGTAAAAACCGTTTTTCAGCTTAAAATATTATTCATAAAACAGTTTGTTTTTGAATCAGTTATAAAACCAAGTTTTGCGATAATTGAGACAAAATAATTTTAACGGATCTAGGTTTATTTCTCGCTGTCATATTATGCTTTATATGTATGATTGATTGCGTGATTGCTTGAACTTTAATATGCATCTCAGTTTGAAATATATATATGTGTGCCTAATATAGAGTTTTGCCAACATAGACCCTTGACACATTTCCGGGGAGGCCTGCGTGCCATTTACAACCCCTATGTAATAATGACCTTAGGATAGATGTTCGGGATAGCAAGGCCAGTGGTAGCTGCTAAAGTTCATTCTCTTACCAAAGTACTGACAAAACATGCCGAGGCCAGTGGGAGCTACGCAAAGGTTTTGAAGCTTTTAGAGAAATAGGTCATTATTGGTCCTTAGGAAATAAATGTTGGCAAAAACTATAATTAGCCGCTATGTGATTAATTGTTGTTTAATTGCATGATTAACTGATTATTTGTGATATTTGCTGATTAGTAGTTTTAAATAGAGAAGATATTTTAAAACTAGGATATATCACAAAAGTATATAGGTTTTTAAATTACCAGTTTTTCAAACTTTATAATACGGTAGTTTTATTTTAAACCTATAAATGATTGTTTTACATAAAAAGGCAAGTTGACGAAAACAGTTAGTTTTAATCAACTAGATGTGCTATTAAAACAGTTAGTTTTAATTAGCAAGTGATTTTAGAACAGTTAGTTTTAAAATTGCATGCATGTTTGAAACAGTTAGTTTAAAACATCAGTGGCCTTTATAACAATCAGTTTTTCAAAAAGCCTGGAAGTAAGTTTTTCAAAACCCCGAAAATCATAGATCAGTAGTGCAACCCATCTAGGGGCACCTTCGGCGTAAAGTACACAGGCGTTGTAAGTGATCACACATTCAACGTCCGTGTTCAAACTGAAGCTGGAGGGGTTACATAACTCTGCGAATTATCTCCGGGTGGTACCGGCCAGAGTATAGTGATCAGGTCCCCAAAATGGTGAGATCTATTTTGGTACTATTAAGTTCACCGGGTGGTACCGGGCCAGAAAGCACTAAGAGGGACTAAAACATGCACAGGTAGTTGCCATGGTCCCGAAAAGATCTAGGAGTCATGTCAGCTAGACATGATTGGTAAAAGTCCTTACCTACCGAAATAAATACGGGTCTGGTGGAGCAAGAACATTACGCACATCAGGACGTATGAAATAAGGATCCTAGTCCAATAAATTGATCATTTAAGGGTTTATTGATAATTATTGGAATTAATCTATTTACAGTTGCTAAAGACCAAAAGTTTCATTTTGTGTAGATGGCAAGCACTGTTATCAGCACTAACAATCTTTCCCCCGCTCAATCCTAGAGAAGGATAAGCTGACCGGCTCTAACTTTCTCGACTGGGAGCGCAATCTGATGATTGTGCTCAGACATGAGAGAAAATGGTATGTCCTTGAAGAGCCTCTTGGGGAGGCACCTCCAGCAAATGCTCCGGCTGCTGCTAGGAATGCCCACAAGAAGCACTCCGATGATCTACTGGATGTTGCCTGTCTCATGCTTGCAACAATGAGCCCAGATCTGCAAGCAGGGCTCATAAATACAAATGCTTATGACATGATCCGCCAACTGAGGGACATGTTCCAGACCCAGGCTCGTACAGAACGCTACGATGCCACCAAAGCATTTAATGAGTGCAAGATGATAAAAGGGACATCAGTAAGTGACCATGTCATGAAAATGAAACGGCACTTAGATCATCTGGAGAGGCTAGGTCATCCTGTTCCGTTGCAGCTGGCAACAGACACCATACTCAATTCACTGTCAGAAGACTACAGGCCCTTTGTAGTCAATTACAATATGAATAACATGGAGAAAACAATAGCAGAATTGCACTCCATGCTTAAGACAGCTGAACTGAATATGGGGAACAAGAACAAGACCAAGGATGTCTTGATGGTGAAAGACGGAGGGGTGAAAAAGAAGAATGGGCATGCTAGCACCAGTAAAGGAAAAGGACCAGTCCAGGCCATCCAAAGTGCACCCAAGAAAGGCAAAGGCAAGGGCAAGGGCAAGAAGGTTAAGCCAAATAAAGCTAGGACCGAGAACCGCTGCTTCATATGCAATGAGATCGGTCACTGGAGGCAAAACTGCCCTAAGCGTCATGAAGCAGGTATATAAACCTCAAAAGTTTATGATTGCTTTATTTTGTCACTTCTTACTTGTTAGCTTACAAGTATACTGATACCTAGAGCAAATGATTATTGCAGGAGGTCAGAAGTGAAGTGAAGTGCCCAGAAGTTGCTGAGGATCTTAAGTACAAGATGATTTAAGTCAAGACATTTTGAATTTATAGTTTTTTAAAACAGTTGTTTTTGGGGATTTATGTTTTAAACAATTTTTGGATAATTATATTTTATAATTTAATGGTTCTATTTTCAAAAGTTATTGTCTTGACATTGAAATATCTGATTGTGCCTGGTATTCTTAAATCTGTATGATCCTAGTTGTTGCCTGTTATAATTACTTTAAAACAATTGAAGTAATTTGTATAAAAACTATCAAAAACACACGAAATTCTATAAGAATGTGTTTTGAGAATAAGACATTTATGAATAATTATTTTGTGATCAAATTCCAAAAGGAGAATTTAGGATATTAACTCAGATAGCGTTAATAAACAGTTTTTATAAAACTAGAAAGATTCCAAGTTCTGGAATTAGGATTTGACCAAATCCAGTTAAGTTTTATAAAAGAAATTCTCAGAATTAACTAATCAAGTTTGATCAAGTTTTATTATTCAAATGTTCTAAAAAGAGAATCCAGGATATTAACTCAGATAGCGTTAATAACAGTATTTATGAAACTAGAAAGATTCCAAGATCTGGAATTAGGATTTGACCAAATCCAGTTAAGTTTCATAAAAAGAAATTCTCAAAGTACAATTACTTAAAATTAGAATTGACTAATCAAAGTCTTGACTGAGTCAATAGTAAATTTTGAGTAATAACTAGTTCTTTATATAAGTAAGTGGGAGCCCAATTTATTCTCTATCCAGTCTGAGATAAAAGAATAAATGATATAATTATTGATATATCTCGGAATTCATAAATCCAGGTAGGATAAGAATTCATAAGATATAATTTACCCTTTTAGTCAAAAGGATAAAAGTTTCAAGACCCTTGAAACAAAGGTCGTGACTGACTTTAAAATCAATAATTAAAGTGTTGGATTAAAATATAGGATTCCAGTAGATTTGCCAGTATTGCAAATGGAATCTGATTTCAGTTAGAAATCATTCATCTACACAACAACTAAGGAAAGTTGTAGTTTTACATATTCAGGAACTGGAAGTTAGTCCAGGTCTCCGAGTTCATGGAATATGATAAAAGTCTAGTTATTGTTTTTTTTAAAGTGTTTGCAGAACAATAATTAGCAGATACAAGTAGATCGTATAAACAGACTTGTATTATTTGGTTATCACTTTGATTAAAATGGTAAACTTTAATCAAAGGGTTTAAACTGAAGATAGGTGATACTTCATTTTAGACCAGTATCTAACAAACGTTAAATAGATATTATGAAAGTTATTAAAGAAAAGACATTTAATTTTGTTATTATTACAGCGTGTAGTATGGACTATACAAAATTAATTTCTTTATCACTTTCACATTTTGCATGTTTTAATAAATCCAGGAATGAAACTAGTTTCCAGTTTTCATTCAAAACTTGTCCGTGACGACTTATCATTGTGGGAACATGATAAGGTGTTAAAGTCATTGTGAACTTTTAGGTAGTTATGATCAGTTGCTGAATAACAGCTACAAGTGTTGTAGACTAAAAGTTGCACAGATATTTGATAGAGTAGCAAATATCGGACGTGATCCGCGGTTGAGATTGCTTCTTGGAGTAAGTCATAAGTGAATCTCACAGTGGTTGTCCCTATCACCTGAGGTATCTGATTTGATATCATGAGGACTACTGAATTCTTAGTACACTCAACCGCTACGCCGTAACAGGGTGGCTATAAAGGGCGTAACTAGATTCAGCGGAAGCCGTGGTATTAAAGGCAGATATGCAAGATGGGATTTGCACCTCTTCTCAGAAGAGAGATATTTCTGGGCCCATCTTGACTGACTAAGTATACTGATGAAGTGCATGGCCATGCCCAAACGAACTGATTAGTTCTTTGTCGTTTACCTATCAGTAAAAGGTCGGATAATCAAGAAAACAAAATCTTGAGTATTTAGAGTTGACACTTTCCAAGCTCATACTCACAGATGAAATATCGTAATGCAAAGGGAAAAGCCAAGATATACCCAATCAATGAATAGTAGTTTCATAGATACTATTTCCCTACGGAATATTTATATCACTAGTCTGGGTATAAGAGTTCTTGTAACCTGGTCAACCTAAGTGCCTGTCTAGGGGCCTCCTTAGGTCAGTATAATCAAAGGTGGTATTGCCAACTTGCACAAGTGGGAGTCTGTTAGGAATTATGTGCAGAGTTGACAAACCAAGTAATTATACATCCAATGTTACAAGACACTTGAGGGTCACACCTGTGAGGACCTATAAGTCGAACAAGTTAGATGAAACCCAGAAATGGAGAGTTAGGATTTATAATAGTGTATTATAAATCAATTGGGTAATTACAGTCAAAGTTACCAAAGTTGGAGGATTATTAATTAATTAGGAGATTGTATATTTATTTGATAAAATAAATATATAATAGTTAATTAATAAAGTGATATATATATTAGATAAATATATATACTTATAATTATCATATGCAAATTCTTTTCCAGTTAGTAAAAGGAAAGGATTAGAGATAATTATAATATGGAAACTGAATTCCTTTCAAACTGGTTTTTCTTCCCATATAAATATAGCTTATGGGTTAAGGAGTAATTAAGCTTTTCAGAAAAACAAAAATCAGTTTCTCTCCTCCTCTCTCTCTCCTAATCGGCGCCGAATCCCCCCCATTCGGATTCCAGTTTTTGTTGTTCGGGTTTCATTCGGTTCAACTAGAAGAACGTTCGTTGGTCAATCACCGGTGGATTAAATCTCGAGCAATCCAGGTAAACTGATCTGAATCCAAATCATTAGGATTAAAACGATTAAAAGATCAATAGGCTTTTAAAGGGTTTTTAGCTTTTATCGCTTCCGCATGATAAGATCGAAACAGTGTGTTTCTGATCACATAGGTTTTATCAGTTTGATTTTAAACCTATGAGATTTATCAAACCAGTAAGGTTCGTTAGGTCTAAGTTAATCCTCGAGTCAGTTCGATCCGAGGATACCCACAAAAACCCAACACGCCGGACATCGCCGGAGAGGGAGGCGGAGGTCGCCGGACGTCGGACGTCGCCAGAGGTAGCAGCGGCAGGTCGTCAGACATCGCCGAAGAGGGAGGCGGAGGTCACCGGACGTCGGACGTCGCCGGAGGTAGCAGCCGCAGGTCGTCGGACGTCGCCGGAGGTAGCAGCGGCAGGTCGTCGGACATTGCCGGAGAGGGAGGCGGAGGTCGCCGGACGCCGGAGGTAGCAGTCGCAGGTCGTCAGACTCGTCGCCGGAGAGGGAGGCGGAGGTCGTCGGACGTCGGACGTTGCCGGAGGTAGCAGCCGCAGGTCGTCAGACTCGTCGCCGGAGAGGGAGGCGGAGATCGCCGGACGTCAGACGTCGCCGGAGGTAGCAGCCGCAGGTCGCCGGACATCGCCGGAAAGGGAGGTAGATCTGAGGTCGTGAAATCGAAGAGGAGTTGGGGTTTGGGAGAAAGCGGTTGAAGAAAAAAGAAGGGATATTAGATTAGGTTTCTTAATTTAGGGGTATTTTGGTCAATAAGTTCCTTGTTCCACTTAGTTCCATGGGTAAGGGGGTGGACACACTTGTCCCATGTCTTGTGCTAGTGTGTTCTACTTAGTCCAAGGTTGGGGCGCACCAAACGTAGGACAGGGCTGTCCTGTCCTGTCCTGTCCCACCCTGTCCAGTGCACCAAACGCACCCTTAAGGGTCATATTATTATTTTATACAGATACCATTCTCATTTGAACCTGACTATATGTGTCTATTATTATTATCATCATTATTATAATTATAATTATATATATTTTATACAGATACCATTCTCATTTGAACCAGACTCTATGTGTGTATGTGTATATTATTATTATTATTATTATTATTATTATTATTATTATTATTATTATCATCATCATCATCATCATTATTATAATTATAATTTTATATATATATATATATATATATAGAGAGAGAGAGAGAGAGAGAGAGACGAAAGTTCATATGAAAACTCGAATCTAATTGTGAACGTGAGAACAACTGAGAGCACACCACATGGCATATTCAGACTGAATATTATGCATTATTCAAGGTGAATAATACAACATTATTTAGACCGAATAGGACAGTGCCGCGCTCTCGGCTGTCCTCTCGTTCACAATTAGATTTGAGTTTTCATTTAAACCTACCCCTATGTGTGTGGCTCAATGATACAGAAGGTGTTGGGCTCTCATCCTCTTCAAATCGAACTCAACATGAGGCCACACATGGTGGACAAGAATCCGCTACCGAATCAACATCACAAGGTTTGTAATTCATATACAAAATGTCTTCATTACCTACTTAAGCATGACTTGATCTTATTAATTGTGTTGTTTGTCATGTTTTGAAGGTCAATCCACCACATATTTGAAAATGAAAGTGTCGTATTATATACATGTTTTTGCATGCGTTACCTGTATTTGATTGTTATAAAGCCTACGTTTTTCCCCACACTTTAACATGTGGCTTCATCATGCAACATATAACTTGCTTAATTTCTTTCACATGACACTTTGTTTGTTGTAATCATATTTCTTAGGTACAATACCATGATGATGATGGTGGTGAAAACTAAACTTAAAGATGGAATGGATCATTGTCTTCATGGCCAACCAAATAGTCTACCATCGCTCGAGACGTTTACCGATCTTTCTCTTCATTTTTGCCAATCGTTAATGTTTCCGGTGATAAGACTGTCGTTCTCAATATGTACACTTAGTGGTAAGTAAATGACACATTGCTCAATACTTATCCTGCATTTTCTGTTATTACGTTGAAAATATGTAACATTAGTTGAATTTTTAAATGTTTTGTCTATATATGTTGATGATATTTGGATCTAACAGCACTTCGATTTTTGGCCTGTTGCACTTGATTCTCAGCCTCCTTCACGGCTTCAGTAGCACTTCGATTTCAGTAGGTACGATTTCTAGCCTCCTTCAACATCTCTTTGAGTATAGAAGGAATATAATTTCTCTATGTTTAATAAATATGACTAAAAACATGTTTAATCTATTCGTCATTTTACATATGGATTGCACATTTTTAAAATGTTACAAATTAATAATTTAGTTTCCTTTTTCTTTCACATGTATCAGACGGAACATCATATTCATCCTCATAGCGAGGTGATCTCACAGAGGTGAACTGTCTTTTATCCACCACCAATGCTAGTGGATCAGCATACTTATCCACTTTCTTCATGTTGCTTAGAGTCTCAAGTACTTCGTCTTGGTTGTGGTTAAGCAGCTCATACAGTTCATGTATGTCTATGTCCTCCAGGTTGCGATTCTGTTGGATGTTGGATGCAAATCTCCTCCACTTCGATCGTAATGAGTTGATGAATTGGATATTCATTTCCAATTGTGACTTCTTCACCTTGTTCTTCCTAAGTTCATTAATCATCGTGCAGAACCGATGATAGGTATCCTCTAGTAGCTCTCCTTCACATCCCTTGAAAGTAGCAAACCTTGTCAGGAGGTTCGATCTCTTCATTTGTATACCCTTTTTAGTGTCATGCATCAAACTACATATCTCGTCCCACATCGCCTTCCCGGTGTCATTGCAATCGATGTTTGCATAGATATCATTTGGTAGACTTTGGATGAGATATGACTTAGAGAGTTGATCTCCTTTCATGTGGTTAGCTTACTCAGGAGTGAGGTTGGTTGCATCTTTTTCAACTACACCACCTACGATAGGTGGGTTGCCATCGGGGACGTCTGGAATGGTTGTGTAGAACTTGACCGGTCCATGCTTAAGCGATTCAAGGATGTCTTTGCCAAGTGGTTGTTTTCTCAATGAAGTCTAGGAACCTTGACTTCCATTGAGAGAAGTCACCACGAAAAGGGACTGGAGGTCGGGTATCAGATCCTATAGCAAGCGCATCACGAGTGTTCACAGTGAAGTTGATTGTGGATCTTAAACCACAAGAATGATCCCGGTGATGAGAAAATTCAACCGAGTGTCACCGCGGGTGAAGTGCAATGTCAAGTAGAGATGACTATGCGGGTGCAGTGACAGTGCAGGTGCAGTGACAGTGCAGGAACAGTGACAATGCAGGTGCAATGTCAAGGTGCAGAAGACCTGGTACGTGCAGGTGACGTGCGGGTGACCTAGTATGTCAAGTGATATCACACAACGGATCAAGAGCAGTGGTACGCTCTGATACCAATTGTAGGTTCTAAATCAACTACTATGACACTACTATGTATGGAGGTACAAGCTTTTTTTTGGAAGAGGTATCCCAGACCACATTGGGCCCAGACTAATCCTCGGCAATTTTGGGCCGAAGCCCGACAGCTAAAGCATGCAGCCCGAGGTCGAAGCCCCCGTACCTCCAGAATGCGTCCCCAGGGCTCGAACTCGGGTTCACCACTATGTAGTGCCCAAGCCTTACCACTAGACTAACACTCCTTTGGTATGGAGGTACAATCTTGGGTACATGACAATTTATATGCAAGGGGTATGGTCAAGTATCAAGAGTACAAATGAAGGAAAAGGTTCCTATTTATACTAAGCTAAAAGGGCCTAAAGGCTTTAGAAAACATGGCCTAAACAATTGGGCCAAATTAACAAAATTCAAGGTTCAAAAAGGCGTGAGCCGTGGCGTGGCGGCGAGGTCAAGCCTTACGAGATATGGCGAGGACGCGGCGTTTTCTAAGGCGTGACATACGGCGGCAAATTTATATCATATATAGAATTATACGTATACATATATGTTTTATATAAATTATTTTAATCCAATAATGATATTAAAAATGTACATTCATATTAAAAGAAGAAAAATCATATAGATTATTATTATAAAAATAGTTTTTGATTGAATACATAAGATAAAACATACGAAGGTAATTTTATAACTTCGTTTTGATCGTGAAAACACAATGTTTATGAATTCGTGAAATTATGGGTGATGAGATTAAATAAATTTATAAAAAAGTAAAATTTAAAGTTAAATATGTAACAACAAAAAAAATAAAAAATAACAAATTTTTTTTTTGAAAAAAAGACCACGTCTTACAAAAAACGCGTGCCACGTCGCGATATGGCGCGCCTTGAGGCGTCATGGCGTGAGCCACGCCTTACAAAAATGCTATGGGGCATTTCGTAACGGCGTAGACGCGTCTTACGCCATATCGCGCCATAACGCACGCCATGGTGCGCCTTTTTTAACACTGACAAAATTACATAAATGGAATAAAGTTTCTGACTATTACAAACTGACACAACTTAACAAATCCAACAGTTACCTATTTGATGGTCAATTGGTCCAATTGGTCTCCTGTCTCCCCATTTTACCAAATGTCACAACCTCTGCGAATGACAAGTCTCCGATTAGCAGAGGGGTGAAAAAGTAAAAGAAAGAAAAGAAGTTTCTGAATAGGCCCGCGAGTATAGGAATCATATCTGTAAATTTTTCTACTTAGCAAGAATTGGTCCGCAACTTGCGGACATGCTCAAAATCTACATATATGGTCCCTATACTTGCGGACCTATTCAGAAACTTCTTTTCTTTTTTCACCCCTCTTAAATTTACGGACCTGCCACTTGCAGAGGTAGTGACATTTTGGTAAAAAAAGAAAAGAAGAAGATTGGCTAAGAGACCAATTTATAGAAAAATAATCCCTTGTTATCTTTACTTGCGGACGTATTCAGAAACTTCAAATCATTCATAGCCGAACAGGGGATTAGCTGGTTGCATAAGCTGGCCCAAACACCACAACCACCAAAAAGAAAACACGAGCACATGCAGTCATGCACGCACACACACATACACCAACTTGAATTTTGCGTTTTTATCAGATGCCATTGCATACGATAATCGAGATACAAATGGGAGTCACGAGCGTCCAAGAGAAAAGATACAAGCTCATGGATTGATCGATTCGTTTGCTTTGTAAACTTGCTAACACTTGCATTTTCACAAACATTTTAACGATTACATCAAGATTTACTGAACGGAATCAAAACATTACAACAAACATTTGATAAACATTACAACAAACATTTGATAAATCAATAATTATGCCATCAATCATTATACTTCTATCACACTTTCCATATATGTCACATGGTATCTCACTTTCTTACAATATTCAACCTGTATATAATACCAAACCTTCAATAACTGGAAATAGTTAGGTTTTTAATTTGATCCAACTGATTTTCACAAGGTCCATTGATATTTATTTGATTTTCGTAATAGAAAAATTCGGAACAAAGGAACGGCGTTTTTGCTCCATATATGCCAATTATGCAACTTCACTCCTATAAACCAACAATTTTTAAACAATTATTTTATTCTAATGAGGGCAAAAGACAAGAAAAAGATAAAAGATTTTGCCAAAAGGGCATAATAGTCAAATGGGTCATGGCCTATGGCCCAGCTGAAGCAAGTTTAGTCACAAGTGCAAGAGCATTAACTAGTGAAATAACTCACTCTTGTAACCTTTCTTGCTAGCAACTTAACATGTTTCCCATTTTGCCCCCCAAACCCATCTAAACAAGTATCTTCATCAGTAAGTGCACTACTGATCCAAGTAGTTATATCCTCCATTTGAGTCTCAAAAACCTCATCGCTAAGCGTTCTAAGCACCCCTAAAGACTGATGCAAATTGTCAGTGAGTCTTGCATCACATCGACACAATCGGAAAGCGCGAGTCGGTTTCTACCCTTCAAGTGGTTCTTCTTCTTGAGTCCAACTAAGTAACGGGTTGTGTTCTTGGCTTCGCCTATGGTGACGGAAACCCCGGCCCGGGCCCACTTACTAGGATCTTTCTTGGCGGTGTTCGAGTACGAAGCCAGGGAGTCGATGCAAAGATCTTGGTATCGTGTAACACTACAAGCCTCTATGACGTAATTATCGTAGCTCTCAGATGTCCATGAGCATGATTGGCGTGCTAGCCACGATAGTAACACGAAGGTCGCTAAAAGAGCTTGTGCGTGTGCCATTAACGAAAACGAAAACAAGATAATTTAAAGGGTATTCGGGATTATTACCGATATGGGTATAGTGGGATAGGTATGGAGTTCAAAAGATGAACATGGAAATATAAGGATTTATATAAAGAGAAAAAGTGTTAAAGAAGAAGCTACTTTTTTGTGTTTGTTAGATACAAAAAACAAGAAGAGGATGAAGGTAATAAAGAGGGTACCCTAAAAGAGAGTATCATGTGAAATGAGGTGGGCCCGCTCATGAATTTCGAACGATGAAGATGTTGGGATTCGTCTTCTACCATATTCTGGTCTTCCCCTATGTTCAAGGAAGTACATAAAGGTGACCAAGTTGGTGCCTTGATCCACATCAAGCCAGACTGCATCATGTTAAGGAGATCTGTACACGAGAAAGCAGATAGAAAGCATTAAACGGGGTCACTTTTGCAAAGATTATATACAGATACAACTGTAGCGCCAAATTTATAGAATATTACAGCTTAAGAAGATATTATGCGATGAAGATATCATACTACTTAGACCAGCAAGCACCAAACGACTGAAATTATTAGTTTTTGAAAGACACAAAATAACTGTGATGTGGCAGAAGTTCAACAAGAGTTTCGGATCATGTGAGAACAGTACCTGCACTTCTGAGCCTTTGGATGAGTTGTTTTTTAATCTAACGGCTAAAGAGATGTGGACCTCGATCTACCTTCACCTCCATCTGGCACCTGTAGTCATCCTCAAGAGATTTAAAATCCTTTTATCACCTTCACATGCATGAAGTTATTAAAGTTTCAGTCCTGGTGATAGATGAAGGTAAATTAAGGTTTGCGAATGTAGGCAGATGGTAATGTTGGTTCTCCCCAAAAAAAAAAAAAGAATTCATTTTCACTGGAACCAATGAGGTAAAACAAGTATGTTGATAGCTTACTAATTAGTTCTTAAAGGACATCAATGCTGTCAAAGTGTCAAGATATTGAAGGTAAAACAAAGTAGTCAATAGCTTATCGATTCCAATTGCAGCAAGACAAATAATTTAAGAGCTTGTTGGTTACAAATACATCGACTGCAGACGAAAAGCAGCTGGAGGTAGGGTTATGTAAGTTCATGGAAAAGAAAACCTCAAAATTATGATGAATTTAAGTCTCAAAAATATGAGCACGGTATCACAGGAAAATAGATCAACAAACAAAGAACCCTTGGATGGGTGTCTAATAACTAGGTTCTGTATTTTTTTTTGATCAGACTGATTTTTTAAGAATTTCTTCAGTAGGGATTTCGAGTGTAGCTCCTGCATGGTCCATGCTCGCCTTCACTTCTGCAGTAATAAACACAGAGATTAAGCATCAAGAAAAAGTAGATTGGTTGATGGCGTAAACTACAAATCCATCATTATCATCCCATAGCAAGTACAGCAAGACAGTAGACTGCTCCTAAAACAATTTAAGGGGTGAAAAAAATTTGTAATCATTGTTATTAGATTCAAACTAACCATTTTCTTGCTAAATATCCAAAAAACAAACTACACAACTTGAATAATTTTATTAATAGATTTTATTTCATGACCATCTCATTTGACAGTTGACATATGTTCTAGTCTTCTAGAAAACAAACATGGTACTTGCAAAACTAAAAGAGCAGTTAAGTCGAACAATTGTGGATGCCTACCCATGACTTTCAAATTTCCTCTTTATTTCGATATTGAGCATTAGTCAAAACTAATCCATGTGATTATATAGGGCAATCGTATTGATGAAGTAAACAAAAAAACTCACAAGACAAATAATAAACCACTCACATTGAAGCTAAAAATCTTAATTCAACCAGTAAATTCACTAAAGCAGGT
>JARYMX010000235.1:0-22500 GCA_030169165.1 Centaurea solstitialis | reverse complement strand
TCCTTCTGTCTATGAAAAATACCTCACAACCAAAGACCTTTTCAATCTATACAGACAGACAGACAGATTAATCCACACAGACAGCTTTATCCATCTAGCTACAAATCATCTTACAATACTTCGCCTCTCTTCAAACATATGGCAAATCAAAAGAAGGTACAGGATAGAAAAAGACACCACAAGTAGTAAAGAAACAAACAAATTATTGAAGAGATTTTACAGATTACTAAACAATCATTAGATATTGCCATATTGGAGTATTTTCATTCAGGATACCTACACTAAAAGTGATTCATGTGTTATTTCATTAAAAGCACCATCTATCAGAATGTTCATGATGTTATTCCCATAGTCACTAAATTCGCTGAAGTAGAAGCGATTCCCGATCTGGTACGGACGTACCAGATCGCGGTTCGTTTTCGAATTGGGTACGATTGAAATCGGCTCTGGTACGATGGAATCAGTGTTTCCCGATTCTTGAAATTATGTACCTGGGAATCAAAATTCGATGATTTTGTTGAAACCGATTCGTGTATGTCGAACCCTAAAATCACGAATTACAAATCGATTTCATAATCAAAAGTTCAATAATCGATTTCAATAATCGATTTCAATTCAAAATCAAAAGGCAGAAGTTCAATAGTCGCATTCATTCTTCGAGAAATTTGTTTTTACCGTTTGATATTTATTAATAGAACATGGTTCTATTAATTATCAATTATTACACATTCACACTCTTTTAATTACAAATACTACTGAATCATTGATTACCTCTTCATCTCTCAATTATAAATTTATATTATATAATATGTATAAAAATAACGGGTACACCGTACCGAATCGTACCGGAGCGAACCGAAATGAGCCTACCCCCCTACGAACCGAATTTTAGGGACCTAGCGAATCGCGATCCAGTTCCGTGATCCCGTACCGGAGCGTACCGCGAACTAAGTGACTATGGTTATTCCAAACAACAAACCCCATACATTATATGCCATGCATAGTGATTCATTGAGCTTGAAGTATAATAGCGCGCTACTATGGAATTCAATGGAAGCAACACACGTGTTCTTTCAGGACTGTGATCTATACATTCTTATGGGATTAACTTTATGTAATCATATCATGAAGTGAGCCTGTGTAACGCTAACAAGAAAAATCCCGTGTTGATCTTTTCAAATGATGTTTGAGGAAGAAAATACCATGTGCTATTATGCTACATCCAATAAAAAGTGAGATGATTTTAAATTTCTAATTTAACAATGCCCATTTCAATTGATAAAGTTGATAACTCGAAAAAGTTAAATCTATAGAAGACAGAGATTTCCCTTTATATAACACTTGAGTTAAATCAATAGAAGACATAGAGCTTGCCCTTTAGATAACACTTGGAGAGCACAATTTTAATGTTAGTAAATTGGTTAACAACCCTTCTGCTGTTAATAATATTTATATTATCTAATAACCCCAACCCCAAATGGCTAATGAGATAAAATGATAGATTCATCCTTTTGTTTCCTATTATAACTAATACTTAGGCTGTGTTTGGCAAAAGAAAGCTAGTACATGTTTGGATGGATCATAAGCTAGCTTACTGAAATGCTAGTTGGAGTAGCAAGCTTTTTCCAATTATACCCATATTAATATCAATTATTATACCCAAGATACACTTTTTGGTCATTCTACATACTCATGAGCTAGTTTTTGCCAAACATAATTTATTCATAAGCTAGCTTATCCTCTACTAGCTAGCTTATTAGCTATCAACTACCATGTAACTTATCAGCTAGTTTGCCAAAAGACAGCCTTAACATTACATGCATCTTGCACTTAAAGGCATTGTTTGGTAAAAATTAAGCTACCTTATCAGTCATTTTACAAGTCTAGTACATGTTTGGATGGACCAAAAGCTAGCTTTTTGAAAAGCTACTCTTACTAACGTTTTGGTGACTTATGGGACTTGTTATTTTCCTATTCCAAATATGCCTTTGCTAAGTTTTACACTACTAAACCACAAGGTTGTGGCGTACTGGTTAAGGCCTGTGGGGTAAATGGCTAGTTAACTCTTCTACCCCAAGATCGAATCTTGGCGCATCCAGATTGTTGCAATTGGGGATTAACTCAGTGCCAATGCTTTAGCTGTCGATGAACCTTGCTTGGATTAGTCGGGTCCGTCAGGGTAAAGCCTCGGATACCCTTCCAAAAAGAAGTTTTACACTACCAATTTTTAAACATGCTTTTTTTTTTCAATTTACGGTCATAAGCTATCTTATCAGCTAGTTTTTGCCAATCGCATCTTATTCATCAACTACGTTATCAACTAGTTTCCCAACCATATCCTTAACATTACATGCCTCTTGCACTTAAATTATGTAACAATTCTAAAAAATATCAGAATCATAATTCATAGGGTTAGGAACTGAAAAAAATTACCTCCAAATCTATTCCCCCAAAACAACACCCTTGTATCATCCTCTTCTTCATCAAACTCATCCCCATATCCAAACTCAGCATCCCCTCTATACCCAGGCTCACTTCCATACCCTGATTCATTCCCTTGATTATCCAAATTCCCATGGAGATGATGCAATCCCACAAACCCACCCTCCCTATCTCCACCGCCACCGCCACCGATCTCCCTCCTCAAACTCTTACTAGCAGCCGCAGCCGCTTCGCTCGCATCCGACGCCCAATTCACATCCCCCCCACCGCCACCTCCGCCTCCACCGCCACCGTTATTATTAACAAACAACTCCCCGCTCGAATCCGTCCCGGCGTTATTCGCCATCATGAAATCCGAACACGTCCCGTACGCGTTCGACGCGGAGCAGCACCGCCTCCGCGTCCCGCTCCGGTCGCTGCTCCGCCCCGACACCGACCTCGATCCTCCGCCTCCGCACCGCCTCCGCCGCTTCCACCGATCGCGCCTCGACCGCACCGACGACCGCGAACACGAACCGCCGTGTTCGCGGTCGTGTTCGTCGAACAGCGAGAGCCTCGACATGTCGAGGCTCTCGATCGAGAACGCGGTCGTGCGATCGGAGAGGCAGGGGCGCTTGTTGTGAGGCTTGGAAGAAGAAGACGAGTTCATCGTGTTGGTGGTGTTGTTATTGGTGTCGGATTTTTCTAGGGTTTTGTTGAGAGTGGTGGGGAGATGGAAAGGTCTCCAGCTATGGAGCTGGAATGTGCAGGTGTCTATGGAGTGACGTGAACCACCACCACTACCGCCTAGGGTTCTTGATGACATTGATGAATCGAGAAGACGATGATGATTGATTGATTGCAGGTGAAATTAGGGTTTTGGAATTTGGGGGAAAATTTCTTTCTTCAATGGTGGAATAGAAAGAAGTAGGATTGATTTTTAGATGAAGGCTTTACACAAAGAAAAGCAGTGAACTAAAATGCAAACAACATTTAGGCTATGTTTGGCAAGCGTAGCTGATAAGCTAGCTGTTGATTGATAAGCTTGCTAGTAGCTGATAAGCTAGCTGTTGAACAAATTATGTTTGGCAAAAACTAGCTTATGAGTATGTAAAATGACCAAAAAAGGTATATTTGAATTTAATAATTAATATTAATAAGGGTATAATTGGAAAAAGCTACAATAAGCTTCTCATAAGCTACTCAAAGTAGCGTTTCAAAAAGCTAGCTTATAAGCTAGCTGATAAGCTAGCTTTCTGGTACATGTTTGGATGGACTAGCTTATCAGCTAGCTTATAAGCTAGCTTATGCTTGCCAAACAAAGCCTAAAGTTCACCTATAAAATCATCTATATCAATGCAATGTCAATTCATCATTTAAGCTTGGTGGTGTGATTGACTGATAAACTAGCCGATCGTAAAATGACTAAAAATGTATGTTTAAAATTTGATACAGTATATTTAGGCTATGTTTGGTAAACTAGCTGTTAATTGATAAACTAACTAGTAGTTGATAAGATAGCTTGTGAACAAATTATGTTTGACAAAAATTAGCTTATGAGTATGTAAAGTGACAAAAAATGGTATATTTGAATCTAATAATTAATATTAATAAGGGTATAATTGGAAAAACCTACAAAAAGCTATTCAATGTAGCGTTTCAAAAAACTAGCTTATCGTACATGTTTAGATGGACCAGCTTATCAGCTAGCTTACTTTTACCAAACACAACCTTAAAATAAAACAAATATATAAAGTCTCGTAAATCAATGGATACTGCATTCCTTAGCTTTTAAAAAAGCTAGCTTATGTTTCAGGCCATCCGCTGTGGATGAGCCCGATGCCATCGGGTAGTCCACAAGCCAACGGGTTCCTTAACCCACACCGCCGCGCCACATCTTCGGGTTGTAAGAGACGGTTTCACCAAGCCGACGCCCCCCCCCCCACCCCCCTCTCTCTCTCTCTCTTCTTTCTCTCTATCCCTCTCTTCTTTCTCTTTCTTATTTAATTTTTTTTTATTTTTTTAAGGAGTGGGTTGCAGTGGGTCGACAGTGGATGAATTGGGTAGTTTTGGGTAGTTTTGTGGAAAGTTGATGTGGCAGTTGAAACCATTGGGTTGCAGTGGATCGACAGTGGATGGCCTCATCACATGTACTATCTTATAAGGCCAATGATACGGCATTCCTTAGATTTTAAAAAGCTAGCTTTTGGTTCTATCATATGTACTATCTTGTAAAGCTAAGCTACCTACCTTATTTTTACCAAACAATATCTTAGAGTAAAGAGTATAATAGCCCTTAAAAGTTTACAACAGTTAGCTAAAAGCCTCCCTCAATTTTTCAACAATGGGCTGATAAGTCCATCATTTCTAAATTATAATTTGGATATGGTGTCATTTATACAAACTAGAATAAAATAGTCATTTTATCATTCGACTTAATTATATTTTTATGCAAAGTCATACAAAGCTTAATCTAGTTTTGCAACACATGAAAACTTGTATATGGATGTTGATTGTAATTTTGAGATTAGAACTTATATAATAACCATGTGTATATTGTATGCATGTACTATTGTACTATAAAACTTCAGACGAAAAAGTCGTGTTATCCACTCAACAACTATCCAACCACCATCCTTTGTATTTTGTATCGCCTTTGAATCTAGAAAGCAGGAAATGATTAATAAGTTGAATGTGAAAAAACGTTGATGTAGAATTTAGGAGTTCGTTATTAAAGAACTAAAGTCAAAGGGAAAATGATAATAATTGCAAAACACACCCAGGTGAATGAACCGATAAGTCTGATGAAGTTAAGTATGATGCCTTAAGACTATAAGTAAAAAAAGTAATTGTTACTTTTGAGGTTGTTTCCTAAGCACGTATTGAATAACGGAACAAGTGCTTGTTAATATAATTTACCTTGTTGACTAAGCTTGTCAGCATCGCAAGCACCGAAAAGCTTAGTCGATAAGAGACAAGGCAAGGAATGAGGGTCTTACCAGGTAAGTATGGGCAACGACTCTTATCGGGTTTAAAATGCTCACCAACAATCCATTTTCATAGCCAATTACGTTACACGATAAGGTCAATGAAGGTAAATCTCTTGTTGATCAATGCTTAAGGGTAAGAACACAATAAACGTCCTCTTAGTGTTGTTGATGTTGTTAATGTGATCAATGGTTTTATGTTTGAATTCAAGGACGCTATCAATTGTATACGCTAATCAAGCCTGTCAAAAGTTTTACACACATGCTAGACTATTAGTAACACTTTGCTGCAAGAAAAAATTTAGTTAAAAAAGTTATAATCAAGTAATAGTAAGTCATGTGCCATTTGGTCGAAGCAGACGCCCTATTTAATGAAAACAACCCAGAAGGCAAGTTGGTGAGTTTGTACGGATGATTTTGCGCAAGGAAATGAGCAAAAGGGCACGAAGTTCACAAGCGAGCTCGTTTTAAGCAAGACTCAGTGAGCAGAAAAGTGAAAATCATATTGAATGTTACCATGAATAGTCAACGTTTGTTTAGTTAGACAAGTCGACAAGATCAAATAGACGTGTGAGCTTGAGCACCAAGTCATTACCGAGTTTGCATCGATTATTGAGCTTGATGGACCGACCAACAAACTTTTATCTAAGCAAAAATAAGCAATTGTAACGCACAATCCATATTATGGCCTAACAAAATATACGTTAATATGTATTGAAGTGTGAATTATTGTATATCTATTGCATAATATTTTATGATATGCTAATTATTTGTTTGTTAAACTAAGCAATCACAAAGCTTTAGTTATTTATCATTTAAAAAAACACATCGATTAAGTTACAATTTTTGTACCTATGGTTTGTTAAAAATTACGATCTTCAATTCTATGGTTTAGAAATTACATTTTTATCCGTATGGCTGGTATTTTTTTTTCTCTTTTCGCTTTTATAATCTACAACTTATTATGATTTAAAATTCTTTTCTATTTTAACTTTTGATATTCTAAAGGTAGAAATTATTTTAAAAACAAAAAAAAAACAATAAATTATAACTTATAGAAATAAAAAGTAGAAAATTTTAAATTGCAATAAACGAAAATTAAATTGTCTATTTATTTTGGATTATATCCGAATAATATTTACATACTAGACAATATAATAATCATATAAAATAATAACTAGTATTAAAATATTTTGATGTATCATGCCTCCTACTTTTGGAAGGCTCAATTAAAATGACGTAGTACTTGCTTAATCGGGACCATCACACAATATTTTATCAAATGTGGTCCAGAAAAATTGTTTTACTTTAGAGACAATTATTTTTTTAACCATTTGAAAAAATAGTTTTAACCTCTTAACCATGTTCTTTCTGGATATCTCAAAATAACCATTAAAACCGCTCAACTAGAAGGCGCCCCGGGCTACTTATACTTTTTACTATATTTTTCCATTGCCAACCACATTTGAAAGTCGCCCAAAGCGAATTCATGTTTTTCTGGCCATTTAAAAGTCGCCCAGGGCGACTTCAATCTCTTTATGGCCATTTGAGAGAGTCGCCCCATGATTTGGAAGATAATGGGAGGTGGAAAATACATACATACATATATATATATAGAGAGAGGAAAGTTCAAATGTGAGCCACTTTTTGGTTGTGAACGTGAGGACAACCGAGAGCGCGACACGTGGCGGTTTTGAGTGTGGTCCCCTCCTTTAATTCAATGCCCTCCCATGAATCGCGCCTAATCATCCGCCGTGGACATGACGTGGCGCCTAGTCATCCACCACGTGTCGCGCTCTCGGCTGTCCTCACGTTCACAACCAAAAAGTGGTTCACATTCAGCCCACCTATATATATATATATATTTCAAAGTCGCCACTCACCTATTTATATGCATACATAAATGAAGTCGGCCACTTCAATTTCACCACCCCACTTTATTTGTATACATATATGAAAGAAGACACGTGTTGAATCCACCACCCCATTTCAAGTTCACTTTTACCCATATGTAAAAACAACAAAGTCGCCCAGGGCGACTTTGTATAGGGATACTCTTGTAAAAATAGTTTCCGGCAGGTGGTTTTTTGGCCGGAATCGGAGGTGTTGACCGGAAAGTCTATAAGTTGTCCGGGCAGACTTTTTTGGGGCAACTATGATGGTTAGTTTGATAAACCGGGAGAGAGAATGGTTATATGATGAACTCGTATTTTTTAAATGGCTACAATAATAAATTTCTCATAAAAGTGGGCAAATTTTGGTCTACGTCAACAAAGACAAAAACAAAGGCGGGACCAAACGAATTTGGCTCGACGTATTTTGTGCGATACAAATAAAAGAAGAACGTGACTAGATGTTAATAAAAATGATAAAAGAAAGCATAACCAAGTTAAGATGATATAAATCAAGTTTTTTTTTTTTTTGGCATTAAAACTTTTACCATTTTTGGAAGATGTTGTTTCAAGTTCGCTAAATACAAATTAAAAACAATACATATTCTTAATCATATGTGTTTTAATTCTGAATAAATCGAAAGAAATATGGTCAAATTAAAATAAATGATCTTGTTATAGATTCATTATATCAGGGAAGGTATGTGGAGGCACAACTAATCAACTATGGTCTTGTCCACCCGTTCAACTGAACTAATTTTTTAAGGGGTATAAAAGGTGCACTCACTAAACTTTGAGTGGTGTTTTGAGTTGATAGCTTATACAAGGGACATCAAACAAAAAACCGAAAAAATCTCCCCAAGTCAATAAAAAACAAAAAAAAGTTCCCCAAAATCAACCAAATTTTTAGAAAAATCAATCCAAATCAATAAAAAAATGTTGGAAAAACTCTAGAAATCTATTAAAAAACTTTAAAAATCTTTCGAAACAAATGAATTCCACTAGAAAACAGGTTAAGATTTATAAATCTTTAATCCGCCTAAAAAGTACAACCACACATCAAAAATATTGGATCTGCTACCGTTCTATATATCATTTTATATTTATCATCATCACATCTATCAGTTAACTTCTTGCCAAACATGAATAGTTCATCGACAAACTTTTTGATTAAAAACCAATTTATCTCTTTTGATAATCATATTTTGGGATATTTCCAAGTTCGGAGAAAATTACACCCTCTTCTTTTTTTCTTCACTTTGAAGAAGTTGTGTCAGGATCGATTTCTTAACAAGAAACAACCACTCAGAAAACAAATAAAGTATTGCGGAATAAAACTTTAAATGGAATCAAAACAATGAACTGAAAACTTGCTTCACTTCAATACTTTCAATTACAAACTTACTCACAAAACCTCAATCTACTAGAACAGATCTCTAGTAGACGAGCAATACTTCTCTATTGCTAGGAAAACTTCTTGAGGTTCTGATTTTTTCTCAAAAAAAACAAAAGATATCTAGTAATCTATTCTAAATCAACTATATATACAGATTACAAGATAAGTGTAAAGGAAAACAAATCTGCTAAACAAATTCCAAGATATTCGGAATCTTTTCCTTATCGCAACCAACAGATTATCATCCTTATCGTTTCATTAGAAGCAGTATTAACAGAGAGAAGCATTAACTACAACTATTACACTAGCTAGCAGCAGTAACAACTAGCAGTAATAATATGAAGCAGTTATAACTTCTATCAAGATACCAACCATTACTACTTCCAATTCTTCTTCCAGCAGCATTAATGAGCGATAGCAGAAATACTCTTCATTAAGTCTTCTCTTTTATTCATTATCACTGCAGTATTAATAACCCTTCCTTCACGCAGTAATAACTTTCTTCAGCAGACATAAGCAGACTTAAAACTTTTCTTCAACTCAATACTTCTGCCTTCCAAAATAACCCAACAAACTCCCCCTAATTAACTGTTCATCCCTGAACATTTAAGTTTTGCCATAGTTGAAGAAACTTCAAAACCAGCTCTGTTCCCATAGCAGAATTTTCATGCCCACAAAGCTTCACTCTTTCCATTCCACGTAACCTTTGAGCATCATGCACCTGATCACCATCCACAAAATAGTATTCCTTAACCACACCATTGATAGTTAATGAGTATATGCCACATTTTGGAAATAATCTCCATTCATTAACTGTCTCACATGGTTGATTCATAAGGGTTTGTACTCTAGAAGGCTCAAACAACCAACACAGACTTTCCAAAGCACTTTTGAGCTTTAAAATGACTGGTTCATCACTGTCATCCTCCAAAAGACTTTCATAGAGCTGCATACCAATCTCATACATTTCTCTGAGATTCTCCCTTGTGCATACCTTCAGTATATCAGCTAGAATTCCTCCCCAGCTTGCTTTCCCATCTTCCCAAATGACTTTATAGTATAGTGATCCACTTAACTCTCTGACAAACCACTCCTTCACCTTCTTCTCAGCTCCATCATCTTTGCCAATCACCTCAGGATCAAAATCATCATCAAATTGCATAATTCTCTGATTGATCCTCTCCACAAACTCCTTGTCAAGATCAGACAAAACAGACTTCTTCTTTCCAATATCAAGTAGACTTGTGCACGGTCTGTGATCAAAATCATACCTTTTGTCCAATAAAAAGTAGTACTGTCTTGTTTTAAAACTGATTGAGACCACTCTGTTTTTCTTGAATGTGCTCCAAGCTGTTGCTCCAACTCCTCCAAATGCTTCACATGCCATCTGAGATTCTTTCTTCCTGAAATCATCTCTTGACTTTTCAAAAGCAAACATCACTTTCAGATCTTCTATTAAATGAATAATCTCTGTTCTTCCCTTAGAATCCTTCACACAGCCAATCTCATACAATTTCTTCAAATCAACTATGCTCATTCTTGAAAATAGATGATATGGGCTTCTGTAAGTCTCCAACTTTCCTCCTTTGCTTTCAATTACCCAAACCATCTGATCATCTTTCCCTTGTGAATCCCAGTCTATTATCTCAGATCCTGCTGAGTCATGCACCAACTTAGCTTTCTTAGCAGATTTCTTCTGAGCAATTGATTTCTTCCTCTTTGCAGCTTTCTCCTTTAGTCTCTCATCCTCCTTTTCTTTTTCTTTCACAGTCACCTTCTCTTGTTCTTGTTCCTTCTTCTCTTCAACCTCCTTCTCATTCTCAGATTCACTCACCATAGCCACATCATGTTTTCTCTTGCTCCTTCTTTGTATCACAGGCATCCCTTCTTCTTCATCTTCCACCACTTTTACCTCTTCTTTCTTTTCCTGCATAGCATCTCTTTCCAGATTATACTTTTCTTCAATTTTCTCATCAGACCACCCAGCATACATTCCTTCAGTTCCACCAACAGCATTCACAAGGAATTTAATTTTGCTTTTCCTTTCTTCAGCCTTTGACACTTGCTTAGTTCTTCTAGTGACCTTCTTTGGAACAACCACCCTTTTCTTTGGTTTTGGCTTTGTTACAACAACTTTCTTTGCAGCTTGATCTTCTTCCTGTTGCAGCTTCTTAGCCAATTCCAGTGATGCTTCTTGTTCAGCAGCCTTTTTCCTAGCCAATTCCATCTCATCTTCAGTCATCATTGAGACAATCTTTCTCAGTGACATTTCTTCAGCAATCTCCTTGGGAATATGTTTTGGTATTTTCTTCTTAGGCTCTTCTATCATAATACTCTTTCCCTTGTCTTTTGTATCACTCTCCTTTCTTTCATCCTTCTTTACTTCAGCTTTCTCTTTAATCACTATTCCCTTGGTTGGTATCACCTTAGGAGTAGCTTTTGATAGTGGTGTTTCAGCAGCTTTCCTTTCTTCAACATTCACAGTGGGTTCAGTGGCAACCCTTTCTTCAACATCCTTCTTCTGTTCAACTTTCGATACTGCTGCTTTCACAATCTCAGACTTCACTTTCAACTCCCCCTTAGCCTTTACCTTCTCCCCCTTTGTGAAGGCAGCTAGAGTAGCATACCTCTTCTGTAAGGCTGAAATTTTCATGTTTTGTACAGCAACCTTTGCACCCTGAGCTTGACACTTCTTGGATAAATCAGAAACCAGTTGATTCTGAGTTTTGACCATCTTCTCCAAAATCTCCATCCTGATGGCAGTCTCCTTATGCTTAGAAGCATGATCTTGGAATTGAGCATCATGGTTCTTCAAATCTTTGGCTATTGCAGCCAATGCAGCCATCAATTCATCATGTGAAAAACTACCCTCACCAGCTTTAGAAGTTGAACCCTTCTTTGCTAGATCTTTGGGAATTTTAGTAGTAGTTTTCAACCTAGTTGAAACACTATCTACTCCCATGGTTTCTTGGCACCTGGGTCCTCCAAATGATTTCTCATTCAGAGTTGCCGTGGAGGGGGTCTTATTGATGTTCACACTGTCCTGATGCACACTTTGTGCAACACCAGTAGTGTGAGCCACACCATCCACATGCCCTGACATCTCCTTAGAGGGCACCTCCTTAACATTGGAGCTGGGGGACACTCCTGTGGTTTCCCTTTGGATATACTCAAGTGGAGAGTGCTCCACAAGAGGGCTTTTAGGTTGAGGGTGAGTAGACTCAAAAGAGGAAGGAGCTCTTTTGATCTTTCTTATATATACTTGTAGTGCAGGGGAGGGGGTTTTATGAACAGGGGACTGAGGGACATTTGAGATGGAAGGTGTGGGTAGGTCATCAGGGGGTGTGCTTGAATGGGTAGGCTGCAAGCCTGATGCCTCACCTGTGGGTGGAATCACTCCCATCATTGTAGGGAACAATGGGGTGAAAACTGAAGTGCCACTTCTTTTCATGTTCGAAAACATCTTGAAAGAAGGGTCATTCCTGTTATAGGTCTGACCAGTGGCAGGTACATCCGGCAATTCCAGGTTCATCACTTCTTGAACAAATCTTGGATACATGTAAAACGATTTGGATGTAGATTTTGGATCCAGATTTGCCACAAGATTTTCAAAAATCATGTTTGAAAAGTTGAATCTTCTGGATGTGGCCAAACAAACTAATGCAGAGGCAATAGTGCTTCCAAACTCATCCCATCCAGAAGATTTCTTAGAAAAACAGTGAATAAGGATATGAACAAGAAACTTCCATTGATGGCCAAAAAACTTTTTCTTTATTTTCAAAGACTTAAGGGAGCCTTCATATCCCATTTGGGCCAAAGCAGAAAATATGTCGGAAGTAGAGATAGAGGTCTCACCTCCTTCATCATCAAGGCGTAAGCACCTTCGAATAGTGGATTCTGAGACTGTCAATGGTCTGTCGCTTACAGTGGTTTGAATGACCTTGGTGTTGTTGAGGGTTTCTACGCGAGCATTCCTCCAAAAATCCTTCTGATGAAGGATGTAGATCTTTGGATTGAGTAGTATAGCATGAGCAATTGTGGATGCTTGAAGAAAATCCACAATATCATTGAAACCCTCCGATTTCTTCCCTTTGGTGAGAAAGCCAACCTTGTTGTGCTCGTCGTTGAATTGCAGATCATCCATGATAAGAAATCAAGGTTAGAATACTCGAATATGATGCAAGAAAGTACACAAATGATCGAAATAAGCAGAGAATTGCAAAATCGCAAGAAATCGCCTTAGAATATCAAGGGTTTTCTATGCTAGGGTTTTGAAAATAGCCGTTGTGAAAAAGGCGGTGATACCAGGGCTATTTATACATTTCCAAGTTAGTTAAAAGCAGCAATAATGAAATAGCAGTAATAACTGTTGGAGAAGTAATAACAAGAAACCCGTGACAAGCAAATAACCCTATGTCCCTGAGAAGCAGCAGTAATCTTGAAATGCTGCCTCCTGCAGTAATAACATGTGAATACTATTTCCTGCAGTGGTAATGTCTTTTTGACACTTCCAGCAGAAGTAACGTGCGATTGTCACTTTCAGCAGAAGTAACGTGCGATTGCCACTTCCAGCAGTAGTATCATGCGATTGTCACTTCCAGCAGTAGTAACGTGCGATTGTCACTTTCAGCAGAAGTAACATGCAAATGCCACTTCCAGCAGTAGTATCATGCGATTGTCACTTCCAGCAGTAGTAACGACTCTTTGTACACCTAGACCACTGAAATCACTAGAGAAACATATTACACATACCTTGAGGCATACAAGAAATTACAAAGAAAAGTGACAACTACCAGATAAAGAAACATTATTCAGAATTGATCATGCCAACACTTGTAATCAAAAACTTGAATCTTCCCACATCAAAAGCTTTTGTGAAGAGATCAGCAAATTGATAATCAGTGTGCACTTTCAACACTTGAATGAGTTTCTTTTCATTTGAATCCCTAATGAAATGGTACTTGATTTCTATGTGCTTGGTTTTAGAGTGCTTGACAGGATTATTAACAATGCTAATGGCACTGTTATTATCAATGTATACAGGAGTGTTAAGAAAAGTCATACCATAGTCCAACATCTGGTTTTGAATCCATAAGACCTGAGAGCAGCATTGTGCAGCTGCTACATATTCTGCTTCTGCTGTGGATGTTGAGACAGTGGTTTGCTTTTTGCACTGCCATGACACAAGTCTTGCACCTAAAAACTGACATCCACCTGAAGTGGATTTTCTATCTAAGCTTGCACCTCCATAGTCACTATCTGTATAGGCCAAGAGCTCAAAAGGAGATTCATAAGGGTACCACAGACCCAATCTTGGTTGTCCCTTCAAGTATCTGAAAATTCTCTTGACTGCTTGAAGATGAGACTCCTTTGGCCTTACTTGAAATCTTGCACAAACACATACTGCAAACATGATGTCTGGTCTTGAAGCTGTGAGGTACATGAGTGACCCAATCATAGATCTGTATTGATGCACATCGACTTCCTCCCCCTCAACATCAGCTGTCAGTTGCTTATGAGTCTCCATTGGTGTTGAGGCTGATTTGGCATCCAGAAAGCCAAATTTTGTGAGCATATCCTTGACATACTTGGACTGGTTTATAAGAAGTCCATCATTCTTCTGCTTAACTTGCAGACCTAGAAAAAATGTTAATTCCCCCATTGAGCTCATTTTGAATCTCTTGTGCATTAGATCTTCAAATTCTTTGCACATCTCCTCCTTGGTGGCACCAAAAATGATATCATCCACATAGATCTGTACCAACAACAGATCTGATCCTTTCTTCTTGATGAAAAGAGTCTTGTCTATCACTCCTCTTTCAAACTGATTTTCCAAGAGATAGGTAGACAGTGTGTCATACCATGCTCTTGGTGCCTGATGTAAACCATATAGTGCCTTCCTAAGCTTGTAGACTTTGTCTGGAAACTTTGGATCTTCAAAACCAGGAGGCTGACACACATATACCTCCTCTTCAATCTTTCCATACAGGAATGCACTTTTTACATCCATTTGATACACCTTAAACCTTTTGTATGAGGCAAAAGCTAGGAACAGTCTTATGGCTTCAATTCTTGCCACAGGTGCAAAAACATCATCATAGTCAATTCCTTCCTCCTGAGTGTATCCCTGTGCAACTAGCCTTGCTTTGTTTTTTATCACAATGCCTCTCTCATCCTTCTTGTTTCTAAAGATCCATTTTGTGCCAATTGCCCTGTGCCCCTTAGGCAGATCAGTTAGATCCCATACATGTTGTAGCACAAACTGAAGTAATTCCTCTTGCATAGCCTCTATCCAACTTGGATCTTTCATTGCATCAAATACCTTCTTTGGTTCAGACTGAGAAAGAAAGCAAGAAATCATTGCTGAATGTGGATTTTGAAAGCCCAAATCCTTACATTGTTTTCTTGTGATCATTGGAGATTGAATATCCCCAATCACCAAACTAGATGGGTGATTCTTTTGAGTCCTGGTGAGGTGTAAGGGTTCTTCAGGAAGGTTTACTCCTAAATTGGAGTCATACGCATCTCCTTCTTCATTGTCAACAGGAAAATCAATCATATTGTTGTGGGGTTCAGACTGAGTTGAGGGAGTCACTTCTGAAGAATGAGGAATATCAAGATATCCCTCTTGATGAGAGAGTATAGGATCTATGATGCTCATATCTGAAGATTGTGATCCATCTGCATCCTCATCTTGAAGTGTCACTGGATCAACAAGAGTGATGTTCTCCCCAGATTGATTTTCATTTCCAACCTGACTTTCTGTAATCTCCCTTGTACCTTCAGCATTTTCCTTTTCTAACTCTGCTTCCTTGTCTGCACAACAGAATTCAATGGGATCCACAGTTGGCATAGGAAACATGACAAAAGGTGTCTCAGTCTCCTTTGATTGATCTGCATTTGATCCTGTTGCAACTGCATAGCTCATATTCAAAGAGTTAGTAAGTGAATCAATGTCAAATAACCAATTTGGACCAGTTCCAGGTACATTTGGAGTGTGCTCATTACATTTGACATTGTCACTTTCTTCAATAATTCTAGAAGAGCTATTAAATACTCTAAGAGCCTTACTTTGTGATGAGTATCCAACAAAAAAACCATCATCTGATTTGCTGTCAAATTTACCTAATTGAGATTTGGTATTGAGAATAGTACAAGGACACCCAAAAGGTACTAAGAATCCTATAAAAGGTTTCTTTTTCTCAAAGAGTTCATATGGGGTTTTTCCTTTTGACTTAACTACAAGAACCCTGTTTTGAACATAGCATGCAGTGTTTATTGCTTCTGCCCAAAAGGTAACAGGTAGCTTTGAATCAACTAACATGGTTCTTGCAGCTTCAATAAGTGTTCTATTCCTCCTCTCTGCAACACCATTTTGCTGAGGAGTTCTAGGAGCACTATATTGTCTCTCAATTCCTTTTGATTCACAAAACAAGTTCAAATCAGCATTTTTAAATTCTGTACCATTATCCGATCTGATGACTTTTACTTTCAGATTTGTCTTGTTTTCTACTCTAATTACAAAGGGTTTGATCAGTCCACTTGTCTCATCCTTTGTTCTCAGAAAGAATACCCAAGTAAATCTTGAGTAATCATCAACAATGACCAAACAATATGATTTCTTGCCAATACTCATCACATTTGTGGGGCCAAACAAATCCATATGCAAAAGCTGTAAAGGAGTAGAGATTGTGTTTACTTCTTTGGACTTGTGAGTGGATTTGTGTTGTTTGCCTTTTAGACAAGAAACACAGTGATCATCACATGAAAACTCTTTTGTAGGTAATCCTCTAACTAAATTACCTTTGACCAATTTGTTCATGTTTTTGAAATTCATGTGACACATCCTTCTGTGCCATAAGGATGATTCACTCAAAGAAGCTTTTGACAAAAGACAGTTTAAGGATGATTTAGAAGAAACATCCTCCAAGTCCAAACAGTAAACATTGTCCTTTCTGGGAGCTCTCAAAAGTATCATGTTTTCATCAACTATTTTGAACTCAGGTGAAAGTATCATGCACTCTACATCATTGAACAATATACTATGTTTCTTGTCACAAACCTGTGATACACTTAACAGGTTGTACTTTAACTGCTCAACATAGTACACATCTTCAAAGGTCATCTTTCCTTTGGAGATATTACCTTTCCCACTTACCTTTCCTCCCTTTGGATTGTCACCAAAGGCAACATGTCCACCATTGAACTGCTTAAAGTTCTCAAGTAGAGACATGATGCCTGTCATGTGCCTTGAGCAACCACTGTCTACATGCCACAGATTCTTTCTCTTTCCTTGGTTGCCCTGCACATGAAGTCAAATCTATCAGTGTCTTGAGGGAACCCAAGCCAATATGGTCTTGGGTTCACCTTTATCATTTACATACTTAAACTCAGCCAATCTGTTGAGTTTCAGCATATAATCTGTACTTGGAATTTCATGACTTGAGTATTTTGTGACAATGTAGGGCTTTTTCTTTTCAGGGGTAGAAGCAGTGATAATCGGAGGAGCATTGTTCTTATTACTGCTTGAAGCAGCATTAACTGGTGTACTACTGCAGCTTGCAGTAGTAATCTTTTTATTGCTTTCACGGTTATTACTGCTTTTCTCAGAAGTAGCAGTAGTATTGTGTACCACTGCTTTTGGTACCCACTTGGCAGTCATCTTTACAGATTTAGTTTCAGTCTTTTTCTTCAGAACCTTTTCATTTGATTGAAACTTTCTGTTCTGGTTTGAAACAACCTTCTTGTTGATAGTTTCAACCTTCTTTGCCTGAAACTGTTGCTTTTTCCTTTCAATCATAGATGATTTGTAGTTTTGAAAAGAATTTCTATGATTGATTGGATTGAAATAACAGTCTTTAGCTAAGTGGTTGAGTTTACAACAGATAAAACATGGCTTTGGTCTGTTAATTTTGCTGATATCAATACCATGACTTTTAGCCCATTGGTTGTTCCAATTTCTTTGATTTCCTCTTTTATATTGAGACTGTTTAGATGAACTAGGATCACATTCAGAGGATTGTGCATCTATCTTACTCTTTCCCTTCTCCTTTACCACTTTCTTGCTTTCAACAAATGGTCTACCACCATTCTCATTTGTTAGAATGTGGTTATCATCAGGGACAGATTCTTCTGTTTCTTTCTTCCTATATTCCCCTTCTCCTCCTAAGTCCTCAACTTTTCCCTCTACAGGATCTACTTCAGCTAGTCCTGGTTTCAGTTCCTCAGTGTCAAGTCTATCAGCAAAGTTAGACTTTGGAGGAATGTAATTGTTGTTATAGGGTGGTGGTGTAGTATGATACCCTATTCCTCTTTTAAGGTCATCATTAATCTGAGCCTTCAAAATTTCATCCATAGCCTTTGAGGCTTTAGAGAATTTCTCAAGATCAGATTTTGCTTGTTCTAACTCAACTCTAACTCTCTCTAATTCAGATCTACTTTTGGACAACTTAATCTCATATTCCTTCTTCTCCCATTTCCAGTAGTTTTGATCATATTCAAATTGGAGTTCATTTGCTTGATAAGCTTTGATTTGATCCTCCAAACTTCCTATGACCTCATTTGACTCTCTCCTAAATTGCTCAAGCTTTTTGATACTGTCACACATACTTTGATTGTGATCCCTGTACTTCTGAACAGTATCAATACAAGATTTTGAACAGAGTTTAGAAATTACCTCACTTGGCATCTCTGATGATGATGATTCTTTGATTTCTGCCATAAGAGCTTGATTCTGAACAGCTTCATCTGCCTGATCACTCCAATCAAATCCAAACCCTTCTTGTGAAACCAATGCCTGTGAAGAGCTTCCATTTGAATTCTTGTTGAACTTGTGCTGATTGTTATGCTGTGAAACATTCCCTTTGCATTCTCTTGCAAAATGACCAAGATCATTGCACTTATAGCATCTCACTTTTGACTTATCAAATCCTGCTCCATCTTCCCTCTTCATGCCAAAATTGTTCCTTCCAGTCCTCTTGATGAATCTTTTTATCCTCATGGTAAGCATGGCCATTTGCCATTTTATGTCCATCTCTTCCAAATCATCTGGACTGATTTGTTCAAGATCTTCATTAATTAATGAAGTCTTGACATGACTTGCAAGAAAAGCTTCAAGAGTTTGATCAACTCCAGAATTAGGTTTTGCAGCATTAAATGAGTCACTAGCACCAGAGTTGTGTGAGTTTGAGTCATTGAATTGAGATGACTCATTGGACAAAAGAGCAGTGTTATGAGAGTATCCAATAGGCTTTCTTTTGGCCTCCACTTCAGCTTCAAACACTCTGAGATCATTATAAAGATCATCCAACTCTTTATCCTCCAGATCTTCACTCTGTCTTAGAGACACAGTGTACATGGTCCATTCTTCTCCCAGTGACCTAAGGAATTTCCTGTTGATGTCATCATTGTCGATCTTTACTCCAACAGTGACCAATTCTCCTATGAGTTTATTATATCTATCAAAGGTCTGAGTCATAGTCTCATTCCTTGTAGACATAAAGTTCTCATATTGTTGTCTGAGAATTGCCTTTTGGTTTCTTTTGGTACTTTTGGATCCTGCAAATCTTCTCTCCAGTGCTTGCCAAAGAACTTTAGCATTTTCACAGTTCTTGAATTGATGCTGATACTCATTTGGGATAGCAAAAAGTAAAGTACTTAATGCCTTCATCTCAATCTGCCTTGCTTTTCTTTCTGCATCAGTCCTTGGTGGAGGTACAACCCCATCTTCTCCAGCTTTTCTTTCTGCAGGGCCATTCTCAATGACCTCCCACATGGAATAATCTATGAGCAACATGTGTTGCCTAATTCGAATTTTCCACATGTCAAACTCATTTGGTTTGAGCATGGGAACCTTATTTGCAAAAACACCTTCTTGAGAGTCCATGTTTGAATTCAGATTCTGAGTTTATGGCTCTGATACCACTTGTCAGGATCGATTTCTTAACAAGAAACAACCACTCAGAAAACAAATAAAGTATTGCGGAATAAAACTTTAAATGGAATCAAAACAATGAACTGAAAACTTGCTTCACTTCAATACTTTCAATTACAAACTTACTCACAAAACCTCAATCTACTAGAACAGATCTCTAGTAGACGAGCAATACTTCTCTATTGCTAGGAAAACTTCTTGAGGTTCTGATTTTTTCTCAAAAAAAACAAAAAGATATCTAGTAATCTATTCTAAATCAACTATATATACAGATTACAAGATAAGTGTAAAGGAAAACAAATCTGCTAAACAAATTCCAAGATATTCGGAATCTTTTCCTTATCGCAACCAACAGATTATCATCCTTATCGTTTCATTAGAAGCAGTATTAACAGAGAGAAGCATTAACTACAACTATTACACTAGCTAGCAGCAGTAACAACTAGCAGTAATAATATGAAGCAGTTATAACTTCTATCAAGATACCAACCATTACTACTTCCAATTCTTCTTCCAGCAGCATTAATGAGCGATAGCAGAAATACTCTTCATTAAGTCTTCTCTTTTATTCATTATCACTGCAGTATTAATAACCCTTCCTTCACGCAGTAATAACTTTCTTCAGCAGACATAACCAGACTTAAAACTTTTCTTCAACTCAATACTTCTGCCTTCCAAAATAACCCAACAAGTTGTTGAACCAATTTTTCTGTCTAAAATCTTTATTTTTTTTATTTTGAAGAAAACCGTTGGAGAAGTTCTAAAATCTTTGTTTGTGATTGCCTATTAAAACTTTTTATTTGCTTATAGTGGCTCTTTATTTGCTTAGAATGGAGACAACCAACAATTAAAGAGTTTTTAAAGAAGCTAAAATCATTTGGGTGTGTTTACTTCTTGAAAAATTTTCATTTTTCTAGAAAATTTTTTCCAAAAAAATGAAAAATGAAAAAACATGTTTACTTGATTAAATTTAGAAAATTTTTTTCTCAAAAAACAAAATTTTCATTTTCAAAATTTACATTTGAATTAGAAAACTACTCTTTATAATTTTCCAATTCTCATTTTTATTTTTCATTTTCAATTACCGTCCACTTGTCGTCGTCGGCCGCCGCCACCACCATCGCCATCTCCGCCACCGCCGTCGCGACCACCGTTCCCTTCTCGTCGTCTCGACCACCACCGCCGCCGTGGGCACCGCCCCCTTCTCTTCGCCAGCCACCGCCACCTTCGCCACGGTCACGGCCACCGCCGCCGCCACCACCACCGCCATCCCCGCCACCGCCGTCGCGACCGTGCCACCTCCACAACCGCCGCCACTGTAACCACCGTCGTGACCACCGCGGCTGCTGTAACCACGACGGCCACTGCCGCCGAGGCCACCGCCACCACGACCTCCACCGTCACCGCCGCCGCCGCCGTCGCTACCGGTTGAATATTTGAAAAAATGGAAAATGAAAAGGGATGGAAAACGCACAAATAAACGAGTTTTTTAATTTTCTAAAAATGGAAAAAAAAAAAAAAAAAAAAACTCCATCATTTCAAATAAAAGAGTTTTCTAAAATTTTCATAGAAAACTGAAAATAAAAACTCAACTCTATTTTATAAAAACGTTTTCTATAAAAATGAAAACAGTTTTCCACATGCAAATGCATCCTTAACTTTTTCAACAAATATTAAACAAATAAACATATATATATACGTGTTTCTTTTCAATAAGCCATTCCAAAATATCACTTTCAAACTTTCAAAATCATCAAAGAGGACACGATTTGTCGATTTCGGTACTACTTTTTGTTGTTATTCGGAATCAGACACGTCTGATCCATTAAGCTCTTCCACATAAAAAGTAGTAGCCATAGCTTTTCCAAATCCAACAAAATCAGTTAATAATCAGTTCATTGGATACAAATTAAACAGTTTCAATCCAGAAATGGAGATACAACAGATTCAGCCATCATCAGTTTAATTACAAACAGCAATAGCATGTCGTCGTCGATTACTGTTCATCGTCGTCATCGTCTATTTCTTCTTCGTCTTCTGGTACTGATCGGAAGTGTAGGACGACTCGTCATCGTAAACGGTGGTGCGGTTGATGAATATAGTTATCGGAGAGACGATTTTCCGGCGGGTTTCGTTTTTGGATCAGGAACTTCTGCTTATCAGGTATTATTATTATTATTAGAACAAACTTCATGAAAAGATATCCAACTTTCCGGCTTGAAACTGTGCTATTGCATTTACTATACTTTTAAAAATTGCAGTTGTATATAACATTTCGTTCAAATTGTACTATTGCAACTAATATTTTAACTGGCATCAAGAGGTTAATAGGTTCAATATTTTATACAATTGCAATATTTAAAAGTACAGTAGATGTGATAACAAATTTGAAGTTGGATATATGCAACAGGAATAACCGGTAAAGTTGGATACATTTTCATGAAATTTGTTTTTTTTAATTTATTATTATTAGATGGATTAATATTGTTTTTATTATTATTATAGACGGATTAATATGGATTGAGAAATTATATTTCCTTTTAACCTATCCATCCTCCTACTCATTTGATCATTTGATCAAGTAAGTAGGAGGATGGATAGGTTAAAAAGGTAGAAGGAAATATAATTTCTCATATCGATTTGTTGTTCGTTTTGAAATTGGATTTGGAGGTAATTAATTAGTGTGTGTATGTGTGTGAAATTAATTAAAGGTTGAAGGAGCTGTACTAGAAGATGGAAGGAGTTTCAGCATTTGGGACACCTTTGCTCATTCAGGTAAGTAACTAATATTCAAACTCTTTAGAAGTTTTTGGATGGTTTTATGTTTGAGGTGTTCATTGGTTTACTTCAAAATGGATCTGGATGAAATAG